>VMBQ01004484.1:13717-68217 GCA_007657795.1 Dreissena rostriformis
GGGGGGGGGGGGGGGGGGGGTTGTTCCCCATTTAAGGACGCGCGAACGAAATTTTAAAGAACGCTGAGAAGGTTTACGAAACAAGTAAACACTATCACTTGAATACTTGAATATTTTGTAAATGAGTCGCGTTTTGGGAAAAACTGGGCTTATTGCATATGCGTGAAGCGTCGTCCACAAAGGCTTATCAGGGAAGACACTTTCCGCTTTTGTGGAATGTTTCGTTTATAGGAACTCGCCTGTAAACGAATATCCAGTTAAGGCGGAAAGTGTGACGACACTTTACGCACATGCATTTAGCCCAGTTTTTCCAGAACGAGGCTTAAATAAGAAACACACGACAAACAGACGAAAGTCACATGGCTTGCGCTGGAAGAAGGGTCTCTTCGTACTCAAGATCTTCGATCACGTGATCGTTTGTCTTCTGCTCGTCGTGCCACGTTTTTGTCTACTTCAGTTGTTTCAAATCAGAGAAAAAAAGTACCCATTGCGGACACTCAATCTTTTTTTTTATTTCTAGAGACGTGTTCCTTAACACTTCATCATCGATTTTGATTCTTCTATGATGTGTGTCTTTTTGCAAATTTGCTAGTCCCAAGTGTTAAGCATATGAATTAAAACCACCGAAAAGCTGTACTCCTTCTTCGTATTGATAGTCGTTCTCTGCATATGAACTTTATATCTTCAACTTCCTTTTATTAAACTTCAAACGTCTATTTTATGTCCACTTTATTGTCCCCAGATTGTTTCTAATTTGCTGTCCGCGATTTAATGTTGCAACGTTGACGGAATATTTCCTGACGCTATGATCGTTAATCTCGTTTGCAAACAATTAAGTCTTCTTCAAACCTTTTGAAAGTTTGCCACACTTAAAGCATCATTTACCTCATAAATCGCAGCATGAACTTGATTATTGTGAAAGGATTATATAATCATTCGTCAATTTTTCAGTTAAATCAGTCTTAATCGCAGTCGTTCTAACAATAAACTGCCGACTTCCTGCACTAATTTTACGTAGACTTGAACAGAATCAGTGATCTAATTCAAATAATTAATCCATATCCTTCTTGTTCATCGGCATTTCACAATTGATTCAATATACCAAACAGCGGTTTGCCAAGAGTATTACAGTTTCAATAAAAGATCGTTCATATCTTATATCTCGTATTAAGCAATGCGATATTGTATTCCTTCCACCAAATTGCGAACGTAATAAAAGCTTGTTGTGTCGATAATTACTGACTGATCGATATTGCAAACACCTTATAAAGCTATTAAAGTTTATGATTTTACGTCGGGTATTCGGATTTTTCAATGTTAACGTGACTGAGGTCTTCTATTATTGTAAACATACTTATATTATTGAAAACAAACTTATCTGTAATTACCGATATTCACGAAATATGACTCCTCCAATACGTTTGACCTCGCGGTATTCACCGAGTGACACGTCTAAATCTCTATTAATGCGCACGTTTGTCTTTCTTTTGTGTGATATCTTGTAATTAGCGGTGAACATGTTTATTTAAGTTTTCACGGCTTCTTTGCAGGACATTTAAGTGTTATTTTTGAAGTAAGAACATGTCTACCGCAGAAAGTTTTATTGATAATATCACCTGTTTTGTTGAAGATGTTTTAACAAGGATCAGTATAGGTTTGCCTTAAATGAAATTATAGCGAGTGGTAACATAGCAGAACATAGCATAAATTTGTATCCTTATACTGTTTCCGGAGTTTTATAACATTTTATAACATTCACGTTTAATTAATGTTGAAGGGTATTATGTTTATATTTTTCAGGTAAGAATCTTCATGTCAACCGATTATGCTAGGTACTAAATATAAAATATAATAAATCAAAATCGTCGTAAACACGTTACCTATTATAAACATGTTTTATTGTTTAGCCCTGTTGATTGCTTCATTGTCAATTATACTGTTTACATTAAACTATGCTAGGTGGATGGGCATGAATGCAATGTTATCTTATAGTATACTTATAATTATGCGCTTAACTCGAGTACTACTTTAACAGATGTCAACCAAGTGTGATATTGATTTTATATTAAATATGTCTGAAAACCATATTCGAAATAATATCGCTTCTTTGATAAACTTGTTGTACCTATTCTAAGTTATTCATGTGAAGTTTGAGGTTTTAATAACGCTGTTAATATTGAGAGAGAACATACTCTATATTGTAAACGAATGTTAAGAGTTAAACGTTCAACGCAAATCGATTTTGTATATGGTATTTTAGGTAGATTTAGTTTAGAAAATCAAAGATATATTAGAATTGTTATATTTTGGTTAAAATTGTTAATAAGCAATGACAACAAATACACTCGAATAGTATATAACATGTTAAAAGCTGATGCAGATATATACCATGATAAAACATCTTGGGTTACATTAGTCCGAGATTTACTGTCCTCAGTGGGCTTCTACGAAGTATGGCTTTCCCAAGGAGTTGGTGATATTGATGTTTTTATGTATGTTTTTAAGCAACGTCTTCATGATAGTTATATCCAGTTATGGCACCATCGTCTTGATAACTCGACCAGAGCAACGTTTTTTCGAGAGGTAGTCGACTTTGATTTTCAAACGTTTCTTAAGTGCATAAATATTCAAAAGTTCAGGATTGCTTTCACCAGGATAATTGTTTCTTCTCATAATNAGATTGGCAATTTGACTATTTTATTTGTGTTATTTCTCTTGTCATCGATCCACAAATATGCGATTTTAATTGCAAAAGTGCAAAAGACATGTTCATGTTAATTAATTTAAATCGTGTAGTTTGGAATGTGTAATAAAGCATCTTGTCGTATTTACTTTCTTAATCGTTAAGGCCGTGTGTAGTGTGAGCTGCAAACGAGGGACAGAAACATAACGCATAATGAATAGAAGAAATGTATAAACATTTCTTGAGTTACATTTTACATTTCGAGTTGATGTAAGTCTAATATTAATGGAGTACTGTTCCATCCTTGAACTCTTTCGTTTGTTAAGAAAGTAATGGATATCCGATTTAAATAAGGCATTAGTAGCAACGTTTATAATGCCTTATTTTTTAGTTAATGTATGTGTTTTATTACTTGAAGTTTGTTTAGATAACCTTTCTTTATGTTGTTTGTATGTTTTGTCGTAAAACAATGACATCAAATATGTTTAGTTTGAAAATGAATAACGAACACTGAACTTAAGCTTATGTTTTATGGGAAATAATAAACAAGGAACATGGAACCAACTTGCTATCCATTCAATATACAAATCGAATTTTGAAATTCGCTATTATTATGAAATCAATATTAATATATGTGCATTTGAAATATGAAATTGAAAATTAAGAGTCAAAACATAACAATCGTATTAGACTATTGGTAAAAGAAAGTACTCAATAACAGACAAAGGGAAAACAAATCTTGAACTTCCGACAGTTATAACATTTTCATTATGAATATGTTCAGCCATGGAACCGAATCGGATGACGGTAACATCTGACATTAACTAGTAAGTCGACTGAAAAGAAACAAAAACGCATTTTTATTGCAAATCCACTCTTACGTATATGTGGGCTATTATTTTAACAAACGAACATATGAAGGGACGGGAGAGCGTGTTTATCCACCTTTCCTTCTCCTTTTCAATATCTTTTTTTTTCTGCCGAGTATACACATCCGATAGCGAATCAACTAATTTACAACGCATATAAATGATAAAACGAAATACTTTACTAGTACCGTACTATCTCTGCCACATTAAATGCACAATACCAACATAAAACCGTATTTTTAAAAACGAGAATAATTTCATTCGTGTGCCTTTACTTTTATTCCACTTGTTATACCTAATTTATTATAATAAATGCATTTTTAATTCATTTATGAATGCGTATGTACCTAATAAGTCTTGTTTCGTCAATGATTATTCTTATAAGAGTGAAATAGAGTGAAATTTGTAAATACATGTTTAAGAAAAAAACGAGGACGAAAGATTAAGGGTTGGCAACGAGAAATCTCAGAGAATCCGTAATTGTTACCTGTAAGGAGACTGTGCAGTGTTTGTCGTATGTTTTACCAATGACGTCAGGGTATTGTACAGTCTACTCTGTATACTGCCGTCGAGTTGCAATAGATTCAAAAATATTATTCTTTAAAAAAAGAAGAAACATTCATTTTAATGTGTGCAACCGTTGAAAAACAATTAATAAAAAGGAGGCCCAGACACTAGCCAGTGAACCAGACCCCCAGCCCTCCATTTACGTCTGGGTAAAGGCCAGTTGCTAACATTAATATTAAAAGTTTCACATATTTAATAACATATTTTACATGGTCGGAACTAATGTAAATACTTATGGTAGTGCAATTATTTTGTTTATGTGGGCTAAAAAGTTATTTATTTATATTATTTAAAGCATATCTAAAAGGACCATGCTGATATAGCAGTTAATGCACACACTATCCCACCTATATATCTACAATAATGCTGACTGGTGCCGCCTGTTTCTCAAGTTTCAGCAAAACCATTGCATATGAGATGTGTAACAGAACAAATATAATAATTGCCAGTGAGAATAGTTTGACAAACGTTTGTTTCCAATTAAGATTACAGTTATAGGGATGGCGTATTTTTCTCATTTTTATAAAATTATCTAAAAACAGCCGACATGACATTCAAATTCAAAATCAATTACAATTTTCAAAACAATAGCCTTTGGTCAGGCTGGTGAACATTTATATGAATTATGTTACTTATTGTCAATACTTCATACCTTGCCATTAAAAATGTATGTATGTATTACCATTTCATATCTATTCAATATAACGGTGCGTTTGTTTAACAAAAACGATTCCAGGCCGCATGTATCGAACCCGGAATCTTCTGATGTATATACCAACACTATACGTATGCACCAAGGGGATTCCAGCTATAGTCTCCAGCGTGCTAGACTTTGGTGTACGGACCGGTCCAAAAGTCTAAACCGTCTGATACGATCGTATATGACGGTTTAGCTAGAACCGTATCATACGGTTTTGCGACCGTAAACCGTTTGATACGATCGTATCAGACGGTTTTGACTTTTGGACCGATTGAACGCTTAACTGTTTGATGCGAAACCGTATGATACGATTCGCATCATACGGTTTAGCGTAAACCGTATCATACGGTTTACACTGAATAAATCTATTTATAGCCGCAAAACCGTATGATACGGCTCTGGCTAAACCGTCTGATACGATCTTATCAGACGGTTTAGACTTTAGGACCGGACCGAATAATACCCGTAATAAACCGTCTGATACGATTCGTATCATACGGTTTCGGATCAGACGGTTTAACGTACGAACCGGTCCAAAAGTCTTAAAAGCGTATCATACGGTTTAAAGCGTATCATACGGTTTATAAACCGTCTGATCCGGTTCTATCTAAACCGTATGCTACGATTCAGACGTTCGAACCGGTCCGTACACCATACTAGACAGCTTTTTTTAATTTTTAATTTTGACCGAATGTTTGTAGATGTGCGCACAACGCAAACGATCGGAAAGACGATCATGTGAGCAATGAGACGAAATTACACCGTCAAAGTTCATAACAGGTCTAAGACATTAATCCGTTGATATGATATTTGTCTTTTTATAAGGCTAAATACTGATGGATAACGCATGAAAGTGTAAGTAAAACTAACAAATTAACATAATGACACTTTTCTTTTTAACTTATTTGATTTACCTTGTTGATGTATTCGTCGTTTTCCACTATTAAATCAATTAAATAGAGCATGGTATTTCAGCTGCAAACTATTTAACTATGTTTAGTCTGTTTAAATATAATCTCTCATCCCCTTTAAAAAAAACAATGCTGCATAATAGTATTAAGTCATTTGATAATTAACTTATTATCACGAGTAAGTTCTATTCATATTGGAATTATTTTTGCGCACCAAACACTTCGGCCTCATGTCTCACACTTATACTGCTGTCTACCTAATAACAATACCAATATGAATTCAAATAATTGATAACATTATAGCAGTAATTAATATACCAGTTATTATTAATTGAATGTATAATATAAGACGAGAAACCCGTTCGTTTGTCTAACAAATAAATCTCAAATCTTGGACTACGCGGCAAAAGCGGCATGCTTTGAAAGTGACTTACAACGACTTAATCAAAGTTGTCAACGAAATGAATAAGTAAGAGATGTGTTAATATCTTATGTCCTAGTCTCACGTTTACTTTCATGCTGATATTTCAGGGCTTTTCCGAAGTTTCAGATGAATCATTTTTTGTAAATGTAACGATTGCCTTGGCGAGTTCAAGCGCTTTGTTTGATGTCGAACCCCATTTATTCCCTCTTGTTTTCATCTAAGTTTGAGCCAACTATTAGAGTATACTTTCGTGTAGTGCATCACATCAAAACATAAACTTACGCTAACACCGAGAACATTTTAAGGGCAGTAAATCTGTGTTTTCTGTGTTGTCATTCTGATGATTTTACCGTAAAGCGTTTTTCCCATGTTTGCGTTTTTTCCCCGTATATTTGACTATCTTCTGAGATTATTTCTTTCTAGCCAGTGAAAAGGTTTGGTTGTTCAATCACAATTTGAGTTAAAGACGCAATAAGTGATTGCATAACTGTAACAAAGAACTCATTTGAGCTAACTCTCCTTTTGCGATGATTTTTCCGAAGTCATGTGAAGTAATCGATCCTTTTTAGATATTAACAGTACCATTACATTTATTATTGTCTTTGTAGTACGCTTGCGTCGTATACTAGTATAATGTACTGTTGCACATTCATATTTTGCGTGGAATAAACGATTTTAGTTTTAATACGTTGGAACAATCAGTAAATACTAAAAGATTGTTGTTAATAAACTGATTTTATTTTGAAATAATACTGAATTAATAAAAAGACAGCTACACATAAAAAGTAAGCACATAGAAGTTTCATTTAAAATCTAAATAATGTCGTAAGTAGACAATCGTTCTGTTTCCAATGATATTTTAAAACTCCACTAATTATTTAAATACTGATTTCCAATTTATCGTTGTTGGTCAGTGGAAACATGTGGAGTGCACCCGAAAGTTGTCCGGTACAAAACAATATTCGAAAATTATTTTAATTCTAGCACGATTTGATAACATGTGTACATTACACAATCAGAACTGTATTTTTATTGAGACTTATTTTGTTATGGGTAGTTTTACATATTATTCTTTCTCATGAAGATCAGCGACTCTCGTGTAAGAATAGATTATTTGGTCAAAATGTACCGTATATGATCAGTAATATTAAAAAAAAAAATAAAAAATGTTATATCTAAAATATTTGAAAAAAAATCCGGAGCCCAAATAATGTGGATTAGTATAATTTGAAAAACGGTTATTAAAGAATCTTATTATAATACGATATATACAATTTCAAAACGTTTTGCATAGCATGAATTTTCCCAATTCTATAAAAGAAAAAAAAAAGAAAGTTCGTTAAAAACTACGTTGAAGTTCCTGTATTTATACACGATCATATTATGTGTATCCACGCCGCTACACCACACTTTTATGTCAGTACATGTACATCTATCGGCGGCTGCTCCTCTGGCTCGGATAGTCTCCTATATAAATTGCATTAGAACAGTGTCATAAAATTATTTCGAACATTATTTTAAAGAACATTTGAAAAAAATACATTTTCATTTTACCATAACTCGATGCACTTGACCTTGTTTTGGAAAACCTCGTGGTGGATTATTTAATAACAAGACATAGACAAAGTATTTACTCGTGCGTGGGTGCCAATATGTATAATGGATATATTATGTTACACATATGCCCTTTGTTGAAGTTAAATAAATACCTTTTTAACGTATATGAAAGAAGAAATGCCTTTAATTCAATTTAAAAAAACAAAACAATATTGTTTGAGGTCGTGCATGCTACCGTAGCATGCATACAAACCTTTCATACAGATGACCAGGTATTTCGTCTCCAAAGCTTCTCTCAAAGGCAAGCTCTGATCCGGATATCTTTGCACTTGGGACCCTGTACATATCGGATGCAGCAACCGAAAGCACAGTTATCTGCCTAACGTTCATCTCTTGGTAGGTATTGTCGTCAACCTTGGGTTCAAGACGTTCAATCTCATTTGCCTTCTTTGCGTTCTTCATGTACACAATGATCAACAGAACGACGATAACCAGGAACAGTATACCGCCAATCACAGAGGAGGACACAATCACTATCATCTTTGAAACACCGTTTTCATCTGCGTGAAACATAAAACGAAGAAAGATCGTAACACCGTTGCTTTTTACATCATTCTTAATACAAGAACCATCTCTATGATGGTCTTTGGTCTGGTGTAACACCGACAACACATTATCCGTGTTCAATCAAAATAGCTCATTCACATTTTATTTGATTTCACAGCTTAAGTAAAATGAAACGGAGAAACGCTTGACTACGTAATAAATCATAACATACGCATAGTACATGTATTCTTGAAGTACATTAAATATCATCAAATATACATAAAGGTATTGAGTTATTGGCGTATATGAAAACCTATTACTTGATAATGTACACTGCGTGAATGCATATGCACGTATCATTATAGGGTATATTACCTGTTTGCTAAACGTAAAAGTTATCATTTTCGTGTGAAAACGTGTTCGCGTATACCGGCATTGGTTTATTTAATGTGTTTACATGTGATGTCAATAAACAAAAGAATACTATACACTTTTTTTACAATTATTAGTATCATTTTCATAAAATTCAAATTAAGCAGTCCCGTTTTAAGAAACAGCATGCACATTATTTTAGCGGATTTCAAAAAGTAAGAATTTCTCTCATGAAAATTGGTCTTGATTTTTCGTATTCGCGCAATCAATATTCGTTATATATTTTTAAAGCAAAATAGTGTTTGGCAAAGGTTGATAGGTGGTCCATGATGATGTATTCACAGAAGGATCACATATCATATTTTGTAAAACATGTACGGTTCCGTTGAAGTAGCACTTGCCTTCGATGAAGCAGTAGCCATCCTGTTAAGAATTGTAAATGCGTATTTATAAGGTTAATTCAAAAACTGATTGATACATGTTGAGCCCGAACCAAAACATGTATTTTTAATTTAAAGGATTTTATTATGCCATTGAATTTGTATTACCATTCTATATAATTGGTAAAAAAACGTACAATATACCCAAAAAACATATTAATCTCGTAACCATAACGCAGAAATATTTTTTTAATACCTTCAAGGAAAATGAATACAACCACTTTGTATTCTCCGCAAATGTGTAAACCTGACATTCCGAGTTGTAAATGTAGGCCATTCCTTGTGTGTCATCATTGAAATTTTTGCCATCGTTGCTAACGGAAACTTGGAAACCCGAAACAAACATATTCTCAACCGATCTTCGTTGACGCGATCCAGGAAACGGGCATATGGTCTCCACTATTGTTTCTGCATGACCAGGCACTGTTGATGTACTTCCGTTGTGTGCTGCCCCATGAATGTCAAACTAAAGAAACGTATAAAATAAATGAACATAACAATAACAATGAAATTATTTGTGATACTTTTAATTTCGCACTTGTATGAATGCCAGCAAAAAACAACACCCACAATTATAAGTTCAGACAAATCTAAGACTCGTCGACAAGTATCTAACTTTGACACAAAGGCGTCTTTATTGGCCAATTTTATCCGCCAGCGGCAATACATCACTATAATTTTTATAATGTCTGTTGATATTATATACATAAAATATTGAACACAATATAGATCATTTTAAGTGATTTATTTGTTTTAAGCCCCATTAACTCGTAAAATAAAGTTAACCCCATAAAAATCAGTGTTCCTTATAGCAATAGCCAATATTTCAACGCTATGTGTGTTCTGGGAGAATAGATTAAACAAGATACAATTGCTCTTTTTTAATTTGGTACACTATATATTCCATTTTAATGTCCCGTAATGATATCTATTCGTACGACACACGAACACTAAAATGGTACATGAACATTTGTTGAATATATTGTAAAAAAAAAGAAAAAAAAGTATTTTGTATCTTGTCAAATNAAAAACGTTAATAAATCTGCAAGTTAAATTGGATGATGTAAACTCTCCACCAAGGACGATAACTTGAGAGCATTTGGTCGTCTTCTGATCACAGAGTCCATGGTCTAACAGTCCAGTTATTTCAGGCGGTTTAGTTATGTCAATATAACAATCAATAGCACCAAAGCCCGTGTTACATTCGCACATCCCTGCAAAGCAATTTTACTGTGTAGTTGAAAATACTTTCCACAATAAGAAATTCATGAATCAGTGCACGAATCTATGTATAAGAAAGAAAACTATAATAAAACAATAACAAATCAGGCATAGTAAATTATCTGATTGCATGAGTAGTTACCGTATTTGCAAATTCCATTATCACTACAATTATTCATGCAGAATCGTTCTTTTATTATTTCAGATGTTTCCCATATTTCTTTTGAAATGTTCAACTCCGCCATTGAAAGTTGTGTTGCTGCCGTGGTGTTTACTTCATTTGCAGCGTTAGTGGCATTTCCTTCAGCTCTATTTATGATTTCCTTTAAAACATTACTGTTGCGCTGTATCTCGTTTTGACAAGTATCGAGCATTGACTGGCGTGAAATTGATATCCAATCTGATGAATTGGTTATCTGAAAAAATATTCAGTTATTGCGTACATATATATATTTAGAGAAAAATCTTTATACTTATCGGAAATAATAAATAAGGAACAGGAACATACATAATTGGAAGAAAATCCACCTTGGCAGTCCTACCTGTATATCCAACACACAGTTTTCCATTGATACGTTTGTGTGGGTATCAGGAATCTTTTCGCACAGAGTCTGTATTGCTTTTAAGTGATTCTCACAAACCAAACGGGGATCATTTCCTGGCAATCCATAAGTGTCTCGCTGAAGTTTAGATATATCAATAGTTATACAGAAACTAAATACTATAAACAAGTCGTTTAACTTTGATTAGGAAAAAGGATGTTTAATTGATTTATCATAGTATAACCACAAGGCTTACACGATGTCGAACATGGGCTTGCTGGTGCGAAACCGGTATCTTTACAGCTGGTCGCCTAGATTTTCTGGTCACTGATCTTACAGGACGGCTGTTGAGTATTTCTCCACAGCTTTTGTAACCAGCAAGCGTTCCTCGAGTACATCCCGTGATACGTCGTTCACATAAATATGCACTGTTTCCACCAATCGTTTTCTTGCACGTGCACGACTGAAATGTCCATGGCTCAAGAGTTTTGAGGTACATACTGCTAGAGAACAATGACGCATTGGTCTGGACTTTCCAGTCGTTGATGAATTTCGATGCATTGTCAAAATCATCCAATGCGTTGCCATTGAGAGATCCACATAATCCAGTACTGTTTCCACTGCTGTCTTTAATCGATGGATTCACCGAAATGTCCAACACCCTACCGCCTTCTCTACCCATAAAAGGTGCTCTGTCTATCCGGGCCATTACCGCAGTACCATACGGCAAGTATATCTACAAGATAGCATTTACTTCAACAATTGACAATTTGTTAAAATTAACCAGCCATTCGAAATATAGTACTTTTTGGAAGAAAATCTTATGTATGAATGTGAATTACATTACCGTGTATGTATAATCATTTTCCTTTTTCACTGTCAAGGCTTTATCCGAGCACTGCCTGTAGCCAATATCGATATACCCGTTACAAACATTGATGACATAGACGTCACGTCCGGCTCTGACAGCAACACCACAGTTGCATTTCGCAGGATTCTTTCCATTTGTACAGTTGGCAATTTCTATGCTGGATCTTTTGAAAACAAATAGATGTCATGCGTATAATGTAACTATTTGTACAGAAAAACTAACGTGACCCAGATGTGACATGTGTTTTTCCTACTAAGTTTCCGTCTCCACGACTTACTAACTCGTACCCGCGGCTGAATAAGTCATGAGATGAGATCCTGATAACTAACATGTTGGGATGACGTAGTTAGTAGTACGAACAAGTTTCTAAGTCGTGGGTACGGCAGTTAGTCTTGGGAACATATTTCTAAGTCGTGGAAACGTCATAGATAACACGTGAAAACGATTTTTTAATTGTTATTACAAGAAAACTTAATCGGTGTAACGACAACACACCAGAATTGACGCAGTATGATAGAATTAAAAAGCGCGAATATGTGCCATCTAAATCGTCCGAATGTATGATAGCAATTTTGAAACAAGCGTAACATAACATTTAGTTTTATTGATTGGTTAAAAGTTACTGGACTCATTCTTGCGATTCAGTTATGTCATGCATACGACTCATCGATGTCGTTCCCACTTATAACTAATGTATAACTACGACGTACATACTCGTTTCCACGACTTATTAAGTCGTTTTCACGAGTCAGTTACTTCGTTCCAACGCCGAGCTACTTAGTCGTGGGAACGACATTCATATCAACATACACATGTGACACATGTTTCACCTTACAAAATAGTATGTTTGCTTACTTAAAAAATATGTAAAGGAACTATGTATAAATAATGTTTGTTGAGCACATATGATACTGTTTTGAATTTGTATTAATAATGAATGCCAATGGCTGTATATACCGTATTTTAAAATGTCTGCGGCAATGAAGGCAGTTTTAATTTTTGAGACGACTAATACCTTCTTGTACACTATAGGATACTTTTATTAAAATGTTCTAAATGGCCTTAGAATGTATCATATTCCATGTCATATCCAGGTAAGGTTTACTATTGTAAGGTAAAAATTATTTTCTTATCTAAAACATAATGTATTTAATATGTTAAACTATCAAGTTAATAATAACAACTTTAAAAGTTACAAATTAAATTACTTAAAGTGTTTTAATAATATGTCAAATTTCCATGTATACGTGTTAACAGACAATGGAATCATTAAACTAATCATACCTCTACATTTCCATACACGGAGTGGCGGTACAGAATATAGTCTCCTTCTTCTGCATGATGCTCGTACGATCTACAATGCATTAAGCGTAAAGTTTTTCTTTGTATCATACAACTATGTTAATTTCGAACGGATACAAATGTACCTCATATATTTTTTTAATATAAAGTAAGCAGGCTTTTAAATGAGTCCATGCTATGAGGTACGTCATATTACTCGGAGTCATCATTTTCGGTAAAAACTAGTACGATTTAACAAAACAATCGATTTGATGTAATGATGTTGTATATTATAATAACACAAAGCAACACAGCGGCAAAAAATGTATTACACCGCGCAAGTGCCCACGATGTAATGATTAACACGTAAAAGGTATAAATCATTATTTGTTTTGAAACAAAATCGGGGAGTGGGTGTATCATAACCAATACCAGGTAACTGCCCTGTCATTTTGTAATGTATCGGCTCGGAACGAATAAACAAAACGGCTCGGCAAGACGCGTCGTTCATTAAATCTTAACCTTACCTGATATATTCCAAAACGAAATGGAAGTAACCCTATATTCTCGTAATATGTATAGAGCAATATAAATATATGGTTTCATTATCCAATCATTTTAGTTAAAGCTCCATTACTTCTCAAAATCAACGAAAGATTTTACAATATTTCGAAATAAAGTTAAACAATTAAAAATCAGTTTTCCTCATAGCAAAGTCCAAAATGTCAACGCCAGATGTTTTCTGGTTAGATAGATGTTTGTAGATACAAAATGCTAGTTTTTATTTTTTTGTGACAGAATAAATTCCATTTTATTTTCCCGCTACGATATCTATTAATACGACACATAACCACTAACATGGTACAAAATTAATATTCTGACCTGCCATCGAACGTATACATATGGGGATCGTTGCGTGCTGTACACAATTTTCCACGCCATTGTCGATCGCTTTCAGGTAGAACTTCGACCTTTTAAAAAACGCGTTTTATACAGATTTATGTTAATTTGTGATAATTATCATGTCGGTTTATACGAATTCTTATATAAGAATCTTAAATTTCAAACAAAGCAAAGGCATAAAAAGAAAAGTCGCATTATTTACCTCTATTGTCGGCAATTTGTATGGAACCGAAAGAAAAGCGACACCTCGATTTCTGGGTATTTGTAAGAACAGATTGAACTTTCCGGCAACACCATACTGCCCTGTTTCGGCAGCACTAATTTCTAGGAGTATCGTCGTGCCGAATGTTGTGTCATTAATGGCATTCGAGCAACCGCCTGGGAAACTGCCATCAGCATCTGGATAAAAGAACATTGTTTAAAGATTAATTGAGTCAATTACCGTGACTAGGAAAAACTGTGCGAAACGGAAATTTTGCCAACTAAGGTACCTTATTCATTCAGATATGCATACTTCATTTTATATAAAATATGCGACGAACTGCATCGTATTAATCTCTTATTGATGATATTATATTATATTTCCATCTCTTTCATAAAAATGTATTTGTTCAAAATAACCTTTCCATTGTTTTTTTTTCAGAGGATTTCTTTCCATTTTTTTTTTGTCGGATGCGAAAACAAATCCGGTAGGAATTTTAAAAGCGTGTTTTCTTCGCGTATTTAAGAATTTAAACGTCTTCTAATAACATTGTAATCCTTTTAAGAGCTGTGTTTGTCAGAAACACAATGCCCCCAAATGGTGCTTTTTTTACCTTTGACTTTGAAGGATGACCTTGACCTTGACCTTTACCACTCAAAATGTGCAGCTCCATGAGAAACACATGTATGCCAAATAGCAAGTTGCTATCTTCTATATTCCAAAAGTCATAACCAAACTTTAACCAAGGTTAAAGTTTTGGGACAGAAACATACAATGATATTTGACCTTTGACCTTAAAGAATGACTTTGACCTTGACTTTTCACCATTCAACATGTGCACCTCCATGAGATACACATGCATGTCAAATATGAAGTTGCAATCTTCAATATTGCAAAAGTTATCAAACTTTAACCAATTTTAAAGTTTTGGGACAGAATGACAGACAGAATGACAGACAGGCCAAAAACAATATACCCCGTCTTCTTCGAAGAAGGGGGCATACATATTGCAAATGAAATCGTTTTTTTTCCTATGCACAATGTAGGACAAAATACCATTGAAAAAAAGAAAACTCCTTTGGAAAAATGAAAAAGTCCATGGGAAAATGTAAAAATCCAATTGGAAAGCCAACTTTACACATACAGTTTACAGAGAAAAAAAACAAGTTATAGAAAAAATAAGAAATTATTTATCGCAAACTTTATCTCAAAGAGACAAAGTTTGCGAAAATAATGTTTCGCAAAGTTTTTCCGGTGGCCTGTCAAGCCAATAATTATTTTCATTCGTATATCCACTTTCTTAGCGTCTGGCACATTCTCGTACACCGGAAAATGTTTCAGCATAAGCCGACAAACATTTAAAAAACACAATTTTGCAGAAACTTATTCAAAGGATCAAAATACAAAACCACGCCTTGAAATCGGTCAAATAATGAAGATTCAGTTAGTATAACTTGCCGATTTTACATACACACGACAACGTGTGATGCCTCTATAGTATATTGAGATACGCTAGCGTACATAAGAGTATATTTAAATTACACCAAGAGTTTTCGAACATGAACAGATACATGTTAACCTTACGAACGCAGTAGTTTTTACTGCAACACAACTTGTTATCTGTCATAGGAGCATATGGTATTTTAAGCATGCATTTAATTATTTTCTGTGGACTAATGCTTTGCGTATATTTGCGTAGCGTTGATGATAACCTTATATTAGGATTTAATTTGTGTTTCCTAGGTGTCGGTTTTGAAAGAATTATTTTTGTGCTTGCTAATAGTCGACTGAGAAACAATATAATTTATATATACTTATTTTTGAACGTTTATTGTTAATCGAATTCTTGGCATGTTAACTACTGTCCAATATAATATACAACATAACAAAAAAACTTGATAGTGAAACACTTCAAAGAAGCAAATTAGTTTGGCGTACAGGTTTTTGGAACTACAAGTACATATATAAAGCAAAGTACTGACAGTACTGGTGTGACGATGCTTTGGCAGAGGATGGATTAAGTTTATTTACATCACCACAATTGCGTTTGTGGGTACGAAAATGTTGGGTACGAAAACAAATTTGCGTACGAAAATTTTGGGTACGAAAAAATTATGCCAAAAAAAAGAGGGTACGAACAAAAATTTGGGTATGAAAAAAATTGGGGTACGAAAACAAATTTGCTTACGAAGAATAATTTGGGTATGAAAAAAAAAATGGGCACGAAAAAAAATGCGTACGAAAATTTTGGGTACGAAAAAATTATGCCACCACAAATATTTTGGTACGAAAAAAAAATGAATTCGAACACAAAATTTGGTACGAAAAAAATTTAGTACGAAAATAAAATTGGGTACGAAAAAATTTGGGTACGAAAAAAATTTAAGGTACGAAAAAAATTTGGGTTCGAAAAAAAATTTGGGGGTACGGGGAAGTAGTACCCGTGGGTAACTTGACCCATTCAGCGAAACTGGGAGGCGGGTTACACTCTCGATCAAATCTAAATATAACTAGAAACGGGGCGGCAGCGGGTGACGCGTATCCACACGCCGCATGGATGTTGTATTAGCTAATCTTTGGTTCTTGACATCAAGACAAAAACATGCATCGATTTATTTTCATTTTCGACAATTGTGACACATAGACCATAACAAGCTTAAAGGTTAAGGTTTATAATTTAAACAAATAAGAATAGAATATCAGGAAAGATTTGGAAATCCTATCTACAACTTGTCTGACACAGACTAGTCCAACTTGTCTGACACAGGCTATTCCAACTTGTCTGACACAGGCTAGTCTAACTTGTCTGACACAGGCAAGTCCAACTTGTCTGACACAGGCAAGTCCAACTTGTCTGACACAAGATAGTCTAACTTGTCTGATACAGGCTATTCCAACTTGTATGACACAGGCTAGTCCAAATTGACTGACACAAGGTAGTCTAACTTGTCTGACACAGGCTAATCCAACTTGTCTGACACAGGCTTGTCTTACTTGTCTGACACAGACTAGTCTTACTTGTCTGACACAGGTTAGTCCAACTTGTCAAACACATGCTAGTCCAACTTGTCTGACACAGGCTAGTTCAACTTGTCTGACACATGCTAGTCCTAGTTGTCTGACACAGGCTAGTCCAACTTGTCTGACACAGGCTTTTTTTAACTTGTCTGACACAGGCTAGTCTTACTTGTCTGACACAGGCTAGTCTAACTTGTCTGACACAGGCTAGTCCAACTTGTCTGGCACAGGCTAGTCCAACTTGTCTGACACAGGCTTATCTAACTTGTCTGACACAGGCTAGTCTAACTTGTCTTACACAGGCTAGTCAAACTTGTCTGACACAGGCTAGTCCAACTTGTCTGACAAAGGCTAATTTAACTTGTCTGACACAGGCTATCTAACTTGTCTGACACAGGCTAGTCTAACTTGTCTGACACATGCTAGTACAACTTGTATGACACAGGCTAATCTTACTTGTCTGACACAGGCTAATCTTACTTGTCTGACACAGGCTAGTCTAACTTGTCTGACACAGGCTAGTCAAACTTGTCTGACACAGACTAGTCCAACTTGTCTGACAAAGGCTAATTTAACTTGTCTGACACAGGCTAACCTTACTTGTCTGACACAGGATAGTCTAACTTGTCTGACACGGGCTAGTCTTACTTGTCTGAGACAGGCTAGTCTAACTTGTCTGAAACAAGCTAGTCTAACTTGTCTAACACAGGCTAGTCCAACTTGTCTGACAAAGGCTAGTCCAACTTGTCTGACACAGGCAAGTCCAACTTGTCTGACACAAGCTTTTCCAACTTGTCTGACACAGGCTTGTCTAATTTGTCTGACACAGGTTAGTCTCACTTGTCTGATACAGGCTAGTCTTACTTGTCTGACACAGGCTAGTCCAACTTGTCTGTAACATGCTAGTCCAACTTGTCTGACACAGGCTAGTCTAACTTGTCTGACACAGACTAGTCTTACTTGTCTGACAAAGGCTTGTCTTACTTGTCTGACAAAGGCTAATCCAACTTCAAATTGTCAGAAACAGGCAAGTCCAACTTGTCTGACAAAGACAAGTCCAACTTGTCTGACAAAGGCTAGTCCGACTTGTCTGACACAGGCTAGTCCAACTTGTTTGACATAGGCGAGTCCAGCTTGTCTGACAAAGGCTAGTCCAACGTGTCTGACACAGGCTACTCCAACTTGTCTGACACAGGCTAGTCTTACTTGTCTGACAAAGATTTGTCCAACTTGTCTGACACAGGCTAGTCCAACATGTCTGACAAAGGCTAGTCCAACTTGTCTGACACAGGCTAGTCCAACTCGTCTGACACAGTTAAGTCCAACTTGTCGGACACAGACTAGCCCAACTTGTCTGACAAAGGATAGTCCAAGTTGTCTGACAAAGGCTAGTCCAACTTGTTTGACAGACTTGTCAGACTTGCCTGACACAGGCTATTCGTACTCTGTCTGACACAGGCTTGTCTAACTTGTCTGACACAGGCTAGTCTAACTTGTCTGACAAAGGCTAGTCCAACTTGTCTGACACAGGCAAGTCCAACATGCATGACAAAGGCTAGTCCAAATTGTCTGACACAGGCTAGTCCAACTCGTCTGACACAGTTTAGTCCAACTTGTCTGACACAGGCTAGCCGAACTTGTCTGACAAATGATAGTCCAAGTTGTCTGACAAAGGCTAGTCCAACTTGTTTGACAGGCTTGTCTAACTTGTCTGACACAGGCTAGTCTAACTTGTCTGACACAGGCTAGTCTTACTTGTCTGACACAGTATTGTCCAACTTGTCTGACACAGGCTAGTCTTACTTGTCGGACACAGGCTTGTCTAAATTGCCTGACACAGGCTAGTCTAACTTGCCTGACACAGCCTCGTCTAACTTGTCTGACATAGGCTAGTCTTACTTGTCTGACACAGGCTAGTCCAACTTGTCTGACACATGCTAGTCCAACTTGTCTGACACAGGCTAGTCCAACTTGTCTGACACAGGCTAGTCTAACTTGTCTGACACAGTATTGTCCAACTTGTCTGACACAGGCTAGTGTAACTTGTCGGACACTGGCTAGTCTAAATTGGCTGACACAGCCTCATCTAACTTTTCTGACAAAGGCTAGTCTAACCTGTCTGACACAGGCTAGTCTAACTTGTCTGACAGAGGCTAGTATAACTTGTCGGACACAGGCTAGTCCAACTTATCTGATACAGGCTTATCTAACATGTCTTACACAGGCTAGTCCTATGTGTCTAACACATGATAGTCTAATGTGTCTGACACAGGCTAGTGTAACTTGTCTGACATAGGCTAGTCTAGCTTGTCTGACACAGGCTAGTCTAACTTGTCTGACAGGGGCTAGTCTAACTTGTCTGACAAAAGCTTTTCTAACTTGTCTCACACAGGCTAGTTCAACATGTCTGACACAGGCTAGTCCAATTTGTCTTACACAGGCTAGTCCAATGTGTATAACACATGATAGTCTAATGTGTCTGACACAGGATAGTCTAACTTGTCTGACATAAGCCAAAGTAACTTGTCTGACACAGGCTAATCTAATTTGTCTGACACAGGCTTGTCTAACTTGTCTGACATAGGCAAATCTATCTTGTCTGACACAGGCTAGTCCAATTTGTCTGACACAGGCTGGTCCAACTTGTCTGACAAAGGCTAGTCCAACTTGTCTGACACAAGCTATTCCAACTTGTCTGGCACAGGCTAGTCCAGCTTGTCTGACACAGGCTAGTCCAACTTGTCTGACACAGGCTAGTCCAACTTGTCAGACACAGGCTAGTCTAACTTGTCTGACACAGGCTAGTCTAACTTGTCTGACACAGGCTAGTCTTACTTGTCTGACACAGGCTTATCTAACTTGTCTGACACAGGCTAGTCCAACTTGTTTGACACAGGATAGTCCAACTTGTCTGACACAGGCTAGTCCAACTTGTCTGACACCGGCTAGTCTAACTTGTCTGACACAGNACATGCTAGTCCAACTTGTCTGTAACATGCTAGTCAACTTTTCTGACACAGGCTAGTTTAACTTGTCTGACACAGGCTAGTCTTACTTGTCTGACAAAGGCTAGTCCAACTTTACTGACACGGGTTAGTCCAAAATGTCTGACAAAGGCTATTCCAACGTGTCTGACACAGGATAGTCTAACTTGTCTGACACAGGCTAGTCTAACATGTCTGACAAAGGCTTCTGTTACTTGTCTGACACAGGCAAGTCCAATTTGTCTGACAAAGACTAGTCTAACTTGTTTGACAAAGGTTAGTCAAACTTGTCTGACACAGGCTAGTCCAACTTGTCTGACAAAGGCTAGTCCAACTAGACTGACACAGGCTAGTCCAACTTGTCTGACACAGCCTTGTCCAACTTGTTTGACACAGGCTTGTCATATTTGTCTGACACAGGCTAGTCTCAATTGTCTGATACAGGCTAGTCTTACTTGTCTGACACAGGCTAGTCCAACTTGTCTGTAACATGCTAGTCCAACTTGTCTGACACATGCATGTCTAACTTGTCTGAAACAGGCTAGTCTTACTTGTCTGACATAGGCTAGTCCTACTTGTCTGACACAGGCAAGACCAACATGTCTGACAAAGGCTAGTTCAACGTGTCTGACACAGGCTAGTCCAACTTGTCTGATACAGGCTAGTCTTACTTGTCTGAAAAAGGTTAGTCTAACTTGACTAACAAAGGCTAGTCCAACAAGTCTGACAAAGGCTAGTCCAACTTGTCTGACACAGGCTAGTCCAACTCGTCTGACACAGTTTAGTCCAAATTGTCTGACACAGGCTAGCCCAACTTCTCTTACAAAGGATAGTCCAAGTTGTCTGACAAAGGCTAGTCCAACTTGTTTGCCAGACTTGTCTTACTTGCCTGACACAAGCTAGTTTTACTTGTCTGATACAGGCTAGTTTTATTTGTCTGACACAGGCAAGTCCAACTTTTCTGACACATGCTAGTCCAACTTGTCTGACACAGGCTAGTCTAACTTATCTGACACAGGCTTGTCTTACTTGTCTAACAAAGGCTAGTCAAACTTGTCTGACACAGGCTAGTTCCACATGTCTTGCAAAGTTAAGTCCAACTTGTCTGACACCGGCTAGTCCAATTAGTCTAAAACAGTTTAGTCCAACTTGTCTGACACAGGCTAGCCCAACTTGTCTGACAGAGGATAGTCCAAGTTGTCTGACAAAGGCTAGTCCAACTTGTTTGACAGGCTTGTCTTACTTGTCTGACACAGGCTAGTCCAACTTGTCTGACACAGGCTAGTCCAACTTGTCTGACACAGGCTAGTCTAACTTGTCTTACACACTTTTGGCCAACATGTCTGACAGAGGCTAGTCTTACTTGTCGGACACAGGCAAGTCTAAATTGTCTGACACAGGCTAGCCCAACTTGTCTTACAGAGGCTAGTATAACTTGTCGGACACAGGCTAGTCCAACTTATCTGATACAGGCTAATCTAACTTGTCTTACACAGGCTAGTCTAATGTGTCTAACACAGGATAGTATAATGTGTATGACACGGGCTAGTGAAACTTGTCTGACATAGGCTAGTCTAACTTGTCTGACACAGGCTAGTCCAACATGTCTGACACAGGCTAGTCCAACTTGTCTGACACAGGCTAGTCCAATGTGTATAACACAGGATAGTCTTATGTGTCTGACCCAGGTTAGTCCAACTTGTCTGGCAAAGGCTAGTCCAGATTGTCTGACACGGGCTAGTCCAACTTGTCTGACACAGGCTAGTCCAACTTGTCAGACACAGGCTAGTCCAACTTGTCTGACACAAGCAAGTCTAACTTGTCTGACACAGGCTTATCTCACTTGTCTGACACAGGCTTGTCCAACTTGTCTGACACAGACTTGTCCAACTTGTCTGACACCGGCTTTTCTAACTTTTCTGACCCAGGCTAGTCTAACTTGTCGGACACAGGCTAGTCTAACTTGTCTGACACAGGCTAGTTTACCTTGTCTGACACAGGCGAGTCCAACTTGTCTGAAACAGGCTAGTTCAACTTGTCAGACATAGGCAAGTCTAACTTGTCAGACACGGGCTACTCTAACTTGTCTGACACAGGCTTGTCTCACTTGTCTGACACAGGCTAGTCTAACTTGTCTGACACAGGCTAGTCTAACTTGTCTGATACAGGCTAGTCGAACTTGTCTGACACAGGCTAGTCAGTATTGTCTGACACAGTCTAGTCTAACTTTTCTGACACAGGCTAGTCCAACGTTTCAGCGTGGGGAAAACTACATTCGGGTTCAGCGTGGGGATAACTACATTTGGGTTTTGCCCTGCGACACAGCGTTTGAAGTGCCACCTGGCAGTTTCGTGTCTGGTTCCTGTCCCGAACCTCTTGATAAATTTGAAAGAGGAAGGGAACCATAGCTGATATTACCTTTATCATTGATAATCAGCGAGGTATGCCTATTGAGAAAATATAGCTAACTCAAGGTACTTTTGCTTATGAGAAAATTGAGCTAACTCAATCGGACTGGCTTGGTCTTTTAGGTTGGTCACCTTTGTGATGATTTTTTTTCATGGTATGATAATTTAGACGAGCTGCTTGAGCAGCATCGTCAAGAAATATTTAATTGATTCCTCTTTGGAAAACAAATGAAACGTTCATTTAAAATATACAATGCAGACGCATATTAATAGTGCAACATAACTTCTCTAATGTTTTTAAAACTTACCTGTACAGCTTCCATAATCCGGAGTGAAATACTCAATGTACACACTACATTGACTGTTATTTGTCGCCCATGGATCCTCGCACACTATAGGAACTGTCAGTTTCATTTCCACTGTTTTGATTTCTCCTCGGCGCAAAAAAAAGCGAGGGGTCAGAATTGTGATTCCCAGAAAAAAAGGACTCGATATCGCCGATAACCGCCCTGGTTGACTTCCGGGTTCATTGAATGCACGGACAGCGCATGAAATCTGTATCATCGAAACATTACCACGTGATTAAATGTGTTGATGACGCAATGGTCACGGTAAAAACATTATCAGTAAGTGCAAATATGTAACGCAAATATCTTATTAATACTTTCTCTACTTGTTAAAAAGCGTCTAGGCACTCTCGAATATGTATAAGTACATAAATATAAACATTATTATATCCTTAGATGATGATGCTAAAAAATAAAGCGTTCCACAACTTACGTTTGTTCCCATGCCAACATTCATATCGGCAAAATCTTTGTGTAACAGAAAACACGGTGACATATCAGACTGACTGCAGTATTGTTTGGTGGTTAAATGCTCTGAATTACTAATGACATGCCACTCCACTTGGTAGTAGAGCTGTGCAGCTCTGTCCGGATCAAATTTGCATTTAAACCATATCGATGTGTCATTTTTCTCAAATACAACACCGACACTGTTCACGACAAACGTCGGAGGAGGGACTAAAAGTTAAAACAACAACAACAACAACACAAAACGTTATTGTAACATTCACAAATATGCACATTCTTTAAATAAATGCTTTATGTTCTTAAAATACATTTCAGTGTAATTTATATCTAGTCATACAAATTGTAGTACTTACCTTCCGATCCAATACCTAAAAAACAGTATTTTAATAACAGTGCAGTTCACAATCCTATCTATCAGTTTCACAATAAAGGCGAATACTGTAAAACTGTGTAACAAATATGTAACAAAATTGACAACATTGATGAATAAGGAAAAAAGTGCTTGAAACTAAACGAACATTTTTTTATATGATCATACCCAATAATATCTTATACAAATATTGACAGTGTATATACAAAGTGAACGGCTACCGAATGGTGTTATGATTTTAATGCTAAACTCGTTTATGTATTCCAAGTTCAATAAAATATAATATTGTCAAACGGTACCAATACCGACGATTAGTTCTTGTAATATATGTTTCTTTTAAAAATATTCTTTGACTCCACCGTACAACTTACTGCAATTTATTATACGGATAAATCCAATAATGTGATTATCTTCATTTTGCCATTTTTCAACTTTGATTGTCTAATCAGTTGATATAGTCGACATGTAAATGCGATGGAAGACGTTTTTATTGAAAGGAAATGCATAGTGTATAGACAGAAACGAAAATATAACTATCAATAACTGAAGTTTTCACTTAAAAAAGGACATCCCCAGAATATTGCTTTGAAGAGTTTTGCAAGTGACAATCTAATTATTTACACAACGACCTTAATATGAGAGAAATTTATGTGTTTTTTTTTTGCCAAAACACAAAACAAAACATACGACAACTAGTCGCATATATTTTTTTTTTTTTTTTGTATTGAAATGTGACTATGTTCTTTGTTAATTTTGTAATATGATCATGACACATCGATGAAGTAAAGTGCATCAATCGTTTGAATATTCATAGTATTCGTCAGGGAATTTTATATTGAGAAAATAGGCATTTGAATTTAAACGTGGACCATTACGTCGTACAACAAGAATGAGCCATGCACGAGGCACATCTTTATGTCTTGAGAATAATAATCTGAGATAGTATTGATCTTCTTTTCGTTCAATCCGCGGTTATATCCACAATGACAGACAACAGTGTTGCTCTCTATCCTGACCTCTGATCTTATAAGGTAATCGGCCTCCTGACTCTTGCTTGGAAATATCCCTAATGCAATCTAACGTTTGCTTCTTAAAGCCCAAGTCTCACTATTGCCGGTGTAGCCCCGGTTCATCCCGGTTTGATAGAGCCGGTCGACCGGCGACTACCGGGATGATCGATGGTTAGCGCGGTCATATATATTCCCGGTGCTGCCCCGGTACTGCCCCGGTTTACATTCCGGCAGAGTCCCGGTCAGCCCCGGTAGAGCAACGGTTTATCCTGGTGACGCCCCGGTGAGTCCCGGTCGTAGCCGGTAGTACCCCGGTCGTAGCCGGAAGGGTCCCGGTGGAGCCCGGTGAAAGCCGATGGCGTCCCGGCAGAGCCTCGGTGACATAACAAGCCGATGGAGCCCCGGTTCATCCCGAGGGTATTAAACATTTTAATAGTTTCCGGTGGAGCCCCGGTTGTCCCCGGTTCATCCCGGACGTCCCCGGTGGAGCCTCGGTTCATCCGGTAGACCCGGATCACGCACCGGGGCTCCACCGGCATCGCAAAGTGTGATAGTGAAACTGGGCCTTAAGATTGTAATGCACTCGGAATTTTTTCTTTACATAGCGGGTCATATGTTTACTTTTATCGCCGATGTTCGCAATTACAAAATTGGGTTTAACAGTGATTTGGATTAGACACTGTGCTATATCGACTAAAACACCACACATGTTAATGAAGCAATATATAATACAAGAAGGCTAACACATGTCAGAACGCATTACTGTCTTCTCGATCATTTAAAATATGCGTGTTTGCCAAATTTAATAAAGAAACAGCATTTTTTGTTTACCAAAGCAGTAGCCGCTGTCTTTGGTCACAGTTGGACCTAGCCGGTATACAAAGTAACCCCCACAGTTTTTCACTTGCAAGTCGTAGGTAATTCTGGTATCTCCAGACTGTTCTGCTTTAAAAGATTTGATCTTATCTACCAGCGCAGGGACTGCACCTATGTCTGCAATTACATAAGCATATAGCACAAACATAATTTATGTATTAATTTGCGATGACACGTTGTTATTCTAATGTTTTGTAACCTATGAAATCCAACGTTATCATATATATGCTTACATCACTTTCTAGATATAATTGTGAAACAATACTAACATACTATATTGTATGCACGTAAACTGTATACGTGATATTTTTTCTATTTTACTCGTACTGTTATCTCGTTGAATAAGTGATGTTTATCACTTTAAGATCAATTCAAACACACCAACACGTTTTGTAATACTACCTTTGCTAAAGATCGGGAAAATTGTGGAACATCTGTTGAATGGAGGTTCTTCGTGAGGCAAAGTATTGTTTCCAACATAATACCAATTCAGAGATAGTTTGTTGTCATTAATGACATTGGATATTGTTTTATAATTAACGAGCCTCATTTCTAGATTTGGAAGTCTTTTGTAGTTCTCTTTGTCACATGGGTCAATATTGTTTTGGTGGTCTGAAAATTAAAATGGAAAAGGAATAAATATGGTCACATATACAATTGAAGAAATGTAATATCCTTTTTTGGATTCATGAAACTCAAAGAGAAATCTAGAGGAGAGACCTGTCATCTCCAATATCAAAAATGTATATGGCATTTAATATTACAAATATATATGAACAGCATAAATAGTATTCCATGCAACAGCACAGTAAAACATTATCCTTGCAAAATAAAATTATGCATAATCTTATGTTTATGTGAAACTAATACAATGTAAGTTTTACTTATATGTGAAAGAAATACAATGTTAGTCTTAGCCACACATTCAAACATCTAATACACAGCAACCAACTTGGCTGTCAAGTGCTGCAGAACTTTGGTACTTGACTGCAATACCTGAACACATCTCAATTAACTGTGATGAAAATTGTTTTGCAAAACAATACAAGATAAATTAATATATGTAAAGGTCTTATATAGTAGTGCACAAAGCAATATAAATAGTGAAATTATGTAAAATACGCACTGCAAGCGATTGCGACGTCTTCATCATGAACACAGTCGTGAGTGCCCCACTCTCGTGCCTTGCACTCGGAGACGTCTACTTCATTTCCGAGACATTGCAGGTCGTCCAAATGGATCGACTCATTTCCAAACAATTCGTATTCTGTCTCTGGTCGGTACACCCTTCTGTAAATAGGAAGAAGGACATATTTGCAGTTGAAACATGGGTATCTCATTCGTATTTTGTTAGTTTATGCATACAAATTATGAAGATTTTTTTTTCTGTTTTGGCTTATACTACGTTCCTACAAATAACACCTACTAAATAAACTTAAAACAACTTATTTAACGAAATTTATATACACGCAAATTTGTATCATCATGTGATATAACGAAGTTTATACCCAACGGAGTATCCCATCATAGAACACAGCACTAAGGCATCGTCATCCCCAAACTGATCGTCACATATAGTACCCCAATGGACATCTTGGTGCTTTGCATCGTAATAATCCATGTATTGAATTTCCACCCGTCCTTTAATTGGCAACGTCACATTATCCGCATCTTTCAGTCCAGCCATCAAGCGAATCTGTGTTGTTGCACCTTTATTAAAACAAATATCGTCGCTTTATTGATATAGTGCTCTATCTGCATTATTTTCAAAAATGAGTTTTTTTTATATCGTTGTGTTCGTGAGAACGAGATCTTTAATATGATGTAATCGGATTCAAGATTCAGTCGTCACAGAAAAAGGTTTTTGATTCCATTTTGCTCTATCTCCCACATTTATACAAACGGGTAAATGCTGTACTGCACCATCTCCGGTGCTGTACTCCACCATCTCGGGACTTAGAGCAAAGCAGAATTCACGCGTTGTTAAACCTTTCAATGCGTTTTTTCTCAAAAAATGAAAATGGTAGTTAAAGCACAAAAGCAATCAAGCGACGATATTTGTATAATATAAGTATGTGATTAGATTAAATATATTACATTGGTACGCTAATGTTTGTAACAAAAAGAATAAGGCTGGGGATGATGAACCGTCATTCGAAAGTATCATGACTTTTTGGTCCTTATGAGCACTTTGAACTGTTATATCTATTACCGATACAAATATTCCCAAATATAAGAATACTGAAATAGCATCCATATCAACATGAAACACTTATTCTTAATAACACAATCGTGTCATGTATTATCTTGAAGTAGGTGAACAAAACTTACGGCAATTAAGGGCGACATTTTGTCCAGTAGGGCATTGCTGGTCGTTCCAAACCCATCGTCCTCTCCCACATTCGTACAAGTCATTCTCGTTACCTTGGCAACCAAACCCACCAAGTTGGGATTCTTTAAAGTCTAAGTTAAGATATTGTTCAGTGTGTATGCTGATATTTCTGAAAGAATGTATGAGTTTAGGTTAGACTCGCTGCTATCACGAAATAATGTTCCTGCCAAAAAATAGTTTGACCTTAATTGTATTAAAAATACCAGCCTAAATGACTGAGCGGTTTGCGCGAAATACTTCAGATTCGGAAATTCGTCGAATGCGAATCTGTGTTTGTCTTTTTACTATACATACCATAATGTTGGTTATCATGTTGCTATAGATTGGTAGTAAAACATTTATTACATCATATGAAAATAATTGACATTGGTGAATAAATCATCGATACCCGGTGTAGTTGTCTCGTTTTCCTGCATGTCTGCAAATTGATTCAGCGTCATGGATGGTAAAATTATCTCTGCAAACACGACGCCACTGTCCTCGTATGTACACTTCTGCGACTCCAGAATAAAATGTCCATCCTTCGCGCAATCGAACAGGTGTATCTAATGTGTATACGAATAACATATTCATAGCGGCGAATCAACTACCTTTTAAAACGGAATAACACATAATCGAACAAAACAAACAAAAACATTGATATACTATTTAGAACATAACGTTAATAAATATATAATATGGCGTACTGCACTGAACTGCAACGTCGTTGGCATGGGAGCACAGCTCGCTTGGATTTCCCCACCTAGCTTTTTCGCTGGAAGTTCGGTAACCTACATCACATTCTGAAATGTCTGGTTCATTCCCTTGGCACGCCAAATTCGAAATGTGTACACTCCCATTTCCTTGTTCATAAAAGCCATTTCTTCGGACAATAAGGCTTCTACATGTAAAATAAAAGAGCTCAAGTGATTTTCTAAGATGGTTAAAGTACGTTTATAATAAAGAAGCATACATTCAATGGGATGTTTCATTTAAAATTAAAACGCAGTATTTGTATTTGTCACGGTCGAAAATGAGGCTCTTACTGACTTTATATTTCTTATTATTATCAGTAAAATCTTGTTATAATAAGGCTCATATCACGTGATATACACAAATGTAAAAAGTTATATTTTACTCGGTGTTAAATCCTTTCATTCTGCAGATGACCTTTGCATCGTCATCGTCAAATTCCTTGTCACAAATCGTACCCCAAGTTCCTTCATACTCGATTTCAACTCTTCCTGAATAAACGGTACCTCCTACTAGTCGCAATGGGGTTTCGGGACCTTTATACAAACGTAAATAATATTTTGGGCTAACGATATATATTTTGTATAATTCAGTTCACATTTAAAGCATACTTTGGAGAGTGGGTCGTGCCAATTGGATGTTTTTTTGTTTAAGAAAGAGTCACAAGTTTACAGTAATTGGGTCAAGTTTTACACCACATCGTCTTAATAATAGTTAATGTGTGTACATTTTGCAATGCGTTATATTTTCGAACATGGAGTAATCACCAATATCTACTTACGACAGTTAACACCAACGTCTTGTGGTTGATTTAAGCATAACTGGTTTGTGGTGTTTTTGGTCCATGGATACGAGTCACATTCATCCAAGTCGGATTCGTTTCCGTTACATTGCAGATTTTCAACAATGAGTGAACCAGAACCGCGTCCATATTTTGTGGAGTTATGAATTGTTATGTCGCTAGATCTACAATTAAAATCATGCATATGCTTTTGTAGAGAAAAAACACACACAAATAAATTGCAACTCATATGCACACTGCCGAATGATATGATAGGGCAAAAAATCATACAACTTGAAATACTTAATTTGTTTGCATGCGTTTTGTCAGACGTTACGTGGCATCAAAAACTATATTTCATCTATAGGCTTTGTTTCATTCATACTGCGTGTACGCAATGTTTCAACTAACTATTGTGTTAACAGTGTAGTATAATTGGACACAAGTAACTTATTGATATATGTATCTACCTTGCCCAGGAATATCCGCGCAGTTTACAAATAACTTGAGCGTCACTTCGAGTGAAATTATCCATGCATACGGTTCCCCAAACACTGAGATACTGGAACTCCACTCGACCCTGGTAGTTGTTTATGTCACTGACCAGCCTGACCCTCTGGTCTGGAATATAACACAAAAGCTCATTTTCACATGTTGTGCGACCGTGTTAAGTAATACAATGAATATGCTATTTATTCAACTAAAAAGGTCGATCAGTAATGCGTTTAAAAGCAATATATCTTACATCGCGAAGTGTCTTTTGGACAGATAATCCGTTAAAAAACAGGAGCCGATTGTTTCGCGTTGAAACGTTTCTTGTATATTGACATATTTTTCTCATTAAATACGTAAAGAATAGATTGAGACATTTTTGCATAAGGTTAACATGAAACAATTTCATGGCTGGTAACTTACTACTACACTTCACTCCTGCACGTTTGCTATACTCGCTGTGGCATGAGCACTGCGAGCAGGCGCCGGGAGTCCACGGATAGTGTTTGTACATGCCCACCCATGGACGGCTGGTAAACTTGCATTGAGATATATCGGTCTCGTTTCCAGAACAGTCCATTTCATAGACTAATGAAATGTTTGTGTTGGATACTATGTGTGGAATCCTTAAGAAATAAAATGAAAAAGATTGAAAAAGAATACGTTGCGCGTTTTAAAGACCACTCAAATATAATACGTGGTAGCAAAACCCCATATGTTTACAGATATTTTATTTATTTGTGTATTTCTATAAGGTACATTATAATACATTCTATATTGTCCTCATAATATTTTTTCAAAGTTTGTGATTTAAGAAACATGACTTTTCCGTCCTTACATGCTAAGACGAACATAAAAGATATTCACAAAATTGATGCGAAAAATCATCAAACTAAAAATAACTAAACACAAACCCGACTTTAAATCCAAAATATTGGCACACAACCGCCGCCTCACGCAAACCAATGGAGTTATCACAGAAAGTATACCATCGACCGTCAAAATAGATCTCAACAAGACCATTGAAAGGATCCGCATCATGCAACCTCATAACTGTCTTAGGTTCTGTAAATATAAATATTTACTCGATATGTGAACCCATTAGGAAAAACAATCTATCAAACTCGAATTATACATGATTTTGCATACTTATTTTACATGCGTTTTAAATAAGCATTTGCTTTTAAAACTACAGCATATGTTTCATCCTTGTGTCGTCGGTAAATCATTTTCTATGGTGGCTGATTTCGGCCATATAGTCTGAGATGTTGGACGCTTTGCAAGGCGACATTGGTGAATTTGTTTTATGTGGGTATTGCTGCGCTGAGTGTGAGATTGGCTGGGCGTTTAACCGGTTAAAGCCACAAATGCAATGCATTGCCCACAGCTTTAATCATAAATTTATGTTAAATGTCGTACAAAATGTTTTATCTTGTGTTGTAAAGGCAATTGGTCAGAAGCATGAAATAGAAGACAAGAGGACCAGAATTCAATCATGATAATGTTTACGAAGATTCATTATTTCCTATATATTGTCCAACCATTCAATGATTTATTGTCTTTAACAATGTATTGTTTATAAATAGTTGTTAATATCATGGTATTTAATTAGATTTCGAACACATCCAATATGGTGTTGTTTTTGTCAAAAGTCATATCCTGCGTACACCTCGTTTAAGTGCAGTTCATAATTACTTACGGCAGTTTATAGACACAGTTGTGTCTCTAGCATTGCAAGAATGTTGATCCTCTGACCATGGATCCGACCGGCATTCTCTGATATCCGTCTCATTCCCAACGCAATCCAGATTTTCAATAACAAATGTGTGGTGTGCAGAACCGTATTTATTGCTTTTAAATATAGTTGCATTTCTAAAAATTAAATTTATGTGAAAACATTTTATATGGAACAATTTGTATCATCTTAAAACTATGATAATGTAAAGCGGATAAATATTTCTTTAAAAGGAAATTCATAAGAGTTAGCGAACTAATTATTAAAAAGAGATTAGAAATAAATACCCTTTAGTAGGAGCACCAACTGCCTTACAGACAACATCTGCCTCTTCTAGGTCAAACTGTTCTGCACAAACCGAAGCATACTGTGTACCATGAAAGTCAGGATCCAAAAATTCCACTCTTACCCACCCAGAGTATTTGTTTATCCCGGGTTCCAGGAAAACGTGCGAATCTGTCAAAATATAATTCATTTCCAACATAAGTCTATGGTTCACTTTTTCTAGATTAGATTACAAAATAAAATAAAATGCAGAATCTTGTTGTATACTTCATTTAAGTATACGAAGACAAATGATATATATGATCAACTCCCTATGTCCATGTACAAAGCTTTACTCACTGCATTCGACCTCTAAAGGTTCTATGTAGTTGCAGGTCGCATTCATCCAGGGACTCGAATCGCATTCTGTTATTGATTTTTCGTGTCCCGTGCATTGTAGATTAACAATCTTTAAATTTGAATATGCATTAAAGGTGAACGACCTTGAATTTAAACGACGTCCATATCTATAAATAGCAAAGAGTGTGTTTTGAAAACCATTCAAACGGATTACATTGACTTGAATAATGATGTATATATTTTCGCAACAAAATAAAAACAGGCAAAATAAGATATTTTATTTGATCATTACATCAATCAAATTTTATTTATTTGTTGAAATCCGAAAGAAAAAGATAATACTAGGGCATGTATGAACATCAGGTATCATTACACAATTAATGCAATATAGCAGTCTCTTGCCATCGAACCCCTCTATTAATTTAAGATTGTGCATTAACTTTATATTGTCTATTAAGTGTACATGTGTGATCCATTAATACATTACGCTTCCAATTGTCGCAAACGTGTAAGAGTTTGGTTTTTAAACTTATTTTAAAGATTTGACAAATGTTGAAATAATGCGCATATACCTTACATTTTCGAGTTATTCTAGATTGAAGTGTTTTACAGAATCATACACTAAACATTGGAAATAAAAGATCAAGTGTAATCATGTTATATTTTTGAATGTGTATACAAAGTCTCATGATCATGCAGTCACTTCTTTTGGAGTAAATTCAGTTTTTGTTTGATACAAGGACGGTACAATCGTCACATAAACAGATGGAGGTATAGGAAATAATGACAACGGATGGCAACAAAATCAATTGGGGACTAGAAGCTATTAGAAATCATTAATAGCTCAGTGTTGATTACAACAATTCATTACGTATATGAAAATCCTGCCGAGCGACAAATGACTGTTTCTTGATTTCCCCCATCGTTACAAACTTGTCCCCATGTGCCATTGTACAACACTTCCACTCTGCCTTTGTTCCTAGGTCCATCGACGAGACGTACCTCAGCCCCTTTTTGTGTAAGTTGAATGATTTTACAAGCACTTAGAATATATAACCATTGGTGTAAAATACAAATGTAATATATTTGCAAAAATAATAACAGGAATTTTAAATTGCATGAATCATAAGCATGCTACTTATACTTATAATATGTATTCAAAGAATCACTAAACGGATGCACTTTTGTTAGTGTACGAACGGTCATTCATTGTTATTATTTTAAATTTCGGCTGGGAGTTCTGTCAAATTCACATATTTTATATTGTTTTATTAAAGATATTGAAACATTTTGAGCTAATTTTAAGGCAGTCAAAGACTAACAAAAGTTATATTATGTACCAATATTCCTATATGATTGTAACTTGTTTTCTTTACTATTAAACTTACTGCAGTCAATATGTAACCCTTGAATACTTGTACAGTTATCGGGAACATCGCTGTACCCAGGGCATAGGGATATGTCAACTTCATCGCCTTCACATCGTAAGTTCCCGTTGAAAGCAGTCATTTTCCCATCAACTTGCATAATCCTAGCATTCCTAAAATGTTACAATAGCGCATGCACGTACAATGTCATTACTTGCAAAATTGACACGAAAGTAATACACTAATACAAACTTATTTATTGTTGACATATACATAATGTAATAATTCATGATATGCCAATCATAAGCCCAAACATTTAAAGTTGGTATACTATAAAACACATGAAATGCAAATAGGATTGACATTAATTTCAAATGTTATAGAAGGATCATATTCGAGCGTTTGACACGAACCGTTTTTCATAATGCAACCAAAAAAAGAATGAAATGTATGGCAATACATACCGTACATGCTTGTGTCCTAACATACGACAGACCACGTACGCATCACGTATATTAAATCCATCTGCGCAAGAAGCGTACCAGGTCTTATTGAACATCATTTGTAATACACCATGGAGATACGGTTCGCCGTCTGTTAACTGAATTGCTGTTTCTATAATAAAGACACACAAGAGGGTCATTGTAACACAAAAAACGTCATTCAACAATAAAAATAATGCACGAAGAATGGCAGATAGTTGTTTTTTAATACATACTTACTGATATTTTAGACAGAATAAAACTGTAATACTTATATCTGACCATTATTCTTCAAGTGTGAGTTTTATGTCTTATATTTTACTTTTGACCTTGTCTTGTGACATTTGCGCTACGGAATGGGTTCCTCTGCACAACAATTTAACTCAACACATTATTAAAGTCCATCAATAGTGGACGAAGGTATACACCAAGCGATTTTGTTGACGCAATCTCGCGAAACAACCGTTTATCCATCCGCCACTGGCTTTACCCGTAGTACGTCCCGTTTTTCAAACGAGCGTATAATTGTCAGAAACGTTGAATCTTACAGTGTAAAATAAAAAAGTTTACTACACCCAACATTATTACATTAAAGTCTTTCAAGTGTTTAGTAAACATTTATTAGTACACACATTATTCAACTACGATATGTTTGTAATGTACATAACGTTGGAAATATATAAGAAAATCCATACGGCAGTTTATTCCTAATACAGTGTTGTAAACAGTATAATCGACTGTACTCTCCAAGCACTCAGTAATATCAGTTTCGTTCCCGAAACACTGTAACTTGTGGATGACTCCATAGGCATATTGAAATCTGACTCGAAGAAATTCATTGCTTGGCTCTTGGTAAATCGACCTGCAATTATACGATACTAATGACACAGTCCATATATACATGAATAGTCATAATGTGTTTTGAAAGTTTAACAACGAGGCGTGAAATAAATAAACATAAATGTTTACCGTGTGTGGTTATAACCGAGCAATCTGCAAACTGTCTGTATGGTCTCAGTGTTTGAAAATGCTCGTATCTGAGTTGTACTGGATCCTATTGTCATCGTCAGTGTACCCATGTATTTCGTTCTTCCGTTTACTAGAGAAATATCGGTAGCTGAAAACAGTAAAAGACATATCGACCAAATGTAGCGCCATTTCTAGCTCAACAAATAACTGTTCATACAACGCACAAAACTGAGTCGTGACTCCCCTTATTTTATAACGGGAACAAAAGAACGCACTGTTAATATAAAAAGAAAGAAAGAGGGTATTAACTTTATTTATATGAAGGATAAATAATAATGTTTTGTTTATTGTTATGTTATCCTGTTTTGGGGGGTTTTGTAGTCAAACTTACATTTACAGTCGATCGGCCTAGTATGTTGATTTTTAACCAGCATATAAAATGTTGATATGAAGCTTAAAAAGAAGATTATACACAATTATGCAATGGGTGTATTCATTCATTGATATCGAGTCCGACATTGGTATGCTCGATTTTCGATGACGTATGTGTGTATTTCTGTGCGTCTGTCCGTCCATGCGACCGTGTTGATCCCTACACCCTGCCGAGGATCATTTGTCATGCAATTTTTAAGAAAAAAAAACACCAAAAATGTTCAACATAAAGATACATTGTTGAGCGTAAGACACGTTCCACCAACTCTAAAGTTATAGTCACAATTAAATGGAAAAGTTCAACTTTGAACATAAGACAAACATTGAGTTGTTTGCTTCACACAACAACTATAAAAATACGGTAGGTATATTTAAAAAAAAAGTTTAACTTTTGTTAAACAATACATACTTTACCTCCCAATTTAATAACTGCGATCTCTCAAATCTCTTTGTAACATATTATACATTATGTCAACGTAAATAAATTACCTCAAATGACAAATGTGGGAATGATGCAGCTTGCTTAATATATACAAACATTCTTAACACCGGGTACGACATTTTGTGGACAGGTATCTTTTTCAATTTACTTGCATGACGATATCCAATATAATAAGATAAAAGAAAAACACACAATATTAGTATGTTCCAAATTTTATAACTAGATTCGGGTTCAATTTTGCAAAACATGTTATGGTTGGTTATGCATATTGTTGTTCTGGAAATATATCTTAGATGTCTTTAGCAAAGACGAATTATAATTCAACTCGAATCTTGGTAATTTAAATGCGCAATATATACAAAACATGATAGAAATTTACCAATCACATATGAAAATACTTACGGCAGGTCACTGCAATATGGTGCGAACATGACGCAACGTTTACAGATCTGCACAAGGCAATATCGGCTTCTGACCCGGTGCAGCTCATTGACACAGATGATGGTGTGTTGGAAGGGATAGCGTTGACAATGATTAAACTAAACACACGGAATGACGTCTTATAACTTTTTCAAAGAAATAAATGCACATTTTATATACGTCAGCGTAATGCTGAGATACAAATTATTCACAAATTAGTTTTGAAATTATTATAAGCAATCATATCTGTCATGTATGTTAACACGAAGAAAAAAAATGTAGGTAAATGCAAACATTATTTGTGTTTAAACTCCAAATGCTTAATTTCATAAAGGATCGTTTTCTTTTTGCAAAACAAGTTCATGAAAAAGTCATACGCCCGTTGCACAACATGGACCCCAAGAGAGGTCATAAAGTCATAAAGTCAAGAAAATTAAGATAATACAGTCAACGCAGTAATGTTTTGAATGAATGCCAAAGCAATACAAATATAATTAAAAACACGCATTAATATAATACGTATTACAACGAGACTAACTCCCACGAACTTTTATAAATGTTTGAAAAATTATGTTTTTTTTTATTATTGCAAATGCTCGTTTGCAGCTACTTCGCAGACCATGAATAGTAGGTGTTACCATTTTACGTCTATAATTATAGATAAAGCATTTTATTTCAGACATAACCTGTAATACTGTTATACTGTTCAGCTTGTTTACCAACTGATTCTAAGATAAAGGTTAAACAATCAAAACTGAAAATGCTATCAATGATTGTTATAGCCGATGTGATGTTATGTACAAAGAAATTGCAACTCCAAAATAAATGAACCAGTGTTTCTGTTTTACAGAGAGTTTTTGTTGTTGTGCAACATAATAGGATTAATATATCCCGGAATAAAAGAGGAAACAATATCCATCACTCAATGTTGTTATGTTCTTGAGTTTTAGAAATCCTTAGTATTTTTTTATCGCTTGTGGCATTTCTTCAAACTGTAGAAAATTAACACTGAAGCAAACGTTTTTGTTCACATTCCGGTCTTTTTATAAATTTTCCGGTGTAATTCATGACCAACATGGATTATACATGTTTGTTGCACACGACTCAATAAAGCATTTGCCAAAAATCACTATTTTTCTAATATAACATATTCGTAAGCACAACTCCATAGCATGTCCTAATATAACCTGCAATGAGTCTGTGTAACTATCGTATGTCTAACTTTTAAACGTACGCAAAGACATCAACCATTTTTAAACCTCAATTGCCATAATCTTAAATAAGTTCTCTACGTTTTATTATTGGCTGACCTTGCCAAATAAGTTCGTAAAACATGTTATTAAGTTTATTTAATATGATGATAATGGTAATCAAAATTGGACAAAAGTGTATGTCAACAACTATTTTCAGAAAATGTGGTTTAATTCGATGAACACTTTGACAGATAGAGAGCGGAAAGGGGAAATCCGCATTTTATGTTTCAACAAATGACAATAACTAATCAAACTTAGCTCTCGTTAAAGATCGACACACGTTTCCATAAACTTTGGTGAAGTTTCGATAACAACTGTAGGAATTAGAGAGGGGTAACACGATGAATGTGGCGCCCACCCTACCGCCCATCCGCCCATCTGTTGAGGGTGTTCCCATAATACATCCGGTAAAGAGACGGTTGTATTAGAAATAGCGACACCATGATTCAGTTACACGTAAATGTACACTGAATCCCAGCATTAAGCAAACGACTCGCGCGTTGTTACTGTTTTGCCGGGTATAGAAGCAAACACTTGAACAAACTTAACACCATGAACTTGAAAAGTACCTGTTACTGAATCCCAACATTAAGCAAAGGACGCGCGCGTTGAGAATGCTTTGCTGGGCACTGCTGTTATCGAAGCAAACACCTGACCAAGACGAGTTCCGGTATATCTCAACTGTTCCACTATAAATAGTTGCTCGATCTCGAAGTCTAACAGGGGTGTCTAGAAAAAAAATAACAATAATACACGCATAATACTAAAATGACTCTCATGTAAATAATGTATGCTGTACTTAACATGACTTTTTATTTAAATACTTAAGGTAAAATGAACGTACTGCATCGCACATATGCCGGCTTTCCGCTACTGCAATGACTTCTATTCCAGTCATTTGGTATGCAAAGCTGATAGTCCGGTTCGTCACCATAACAAAAGATTTCGTCAACCATGTAAGTACCACTAAATGCTGGTCGAAAATGTTCTTGTTCGGTCAGAACGTGATCACTAGATATAAGAAAAACCATATGTATTACCCATTTCATAATGTAAGTGAGTATTCTTAGTTTAATGTTTGGTTTAGCATGCACTTGAATGCATTAGAAAATGTATTAGCATGCACTGGTTATAAAATATAAATGACAATAAAAAGACCTGGTAAAATTGAATCCCAGCATATGGCAAAAAACCAGCTGCGTTTCTGCGGTGAGGTTGTCTGCACATAAATTGTTAGTGACTCCATGTTTTGTTACCTTTACGAAACCCATATGATTGGTCAAACCGCCAACAAGTTGAATTGGAGATACTGTAACGGCAAAATATAACTTAATATTAATGCATACGTTTTACATCTATCAATATGTCTAACGTAATTATACCAAAATGTTTGTATCTACCATTTATGTGTTTAAGGGTGTTTGAGTAAAATTAGATAAACACTGTAGAACACATGGAATGTACAATATACTTACAACAGTCTATGGCAGTATACGGTGAACATGAGTAATTTCCCCAATCGGACGAAGGACAAAGAGATATGTCACTTTCGTTCCCTAGGCAGGACAAATCTTGAAACAGACACATCTCACCATTCAAATAAGCATGGGAGATGTACTTTGCATCACTGGAAAATATGTGTATACAGTTAACAAATAAAGTTTCTAACTGCATATACAATCTATATCGCTAATGCTTCTTATGATATTAAAACTGCAAGTCTCCATATTTAGGCTATAATATAAGAATTTGTACAGTTTGGTCGATATATTTCATATATTAAGAACTTAGTTTTAAGTCATAACGAATCGTGTGTATTTTTAACACATTACATCAGTTCTTACCTGGAATAGTTATATCCAAGTTGTTGGCACATTAATTTCAGATTATTTTTTCTTGAATAAGGGTCGTAACAGTATGACCTCCAAGTACCTTCATAAAAGAGTTCTACTCTTCCCGAATATTTTGTTTTACCTCCGACCAATCTTAAAGGTGTATCTATAAAGAACACAATATGGGTATTTTGTGTTTTAAATGGAAAACATAAACATACAACAAAAATACAAGATGTTCTAATAAACGTCTAAAACACATATATGGTTGCATCGGTTAGGGTATATTACGCTCTAAAAACAACACGGCCTTTAAGAATAAAAACATAATTGATTTAAGACAAACTAAATACTTTGAACTCGACAATCAACCGTTGCCACATTTTCGTTTCCACATGTCGTAATCTTCCAAGAGCTCGAATTACATTCTGAAAGATCGGATTCTCTCCCTTTGCACGAAACGTTGCCAAGGATCGGTTCAGCTGACCCTTTCCCAAAGGGACAGTTCGGAAAAACAGACGCGTTCCTATTGAACACAAAAGAAGCGTTCCAACTAAATGAAACATAAGCGACGAATTGAACAAAAAACATAAGCGTTCCTAATAATCCAATAATAATTCTGGCATACCGAAGGTTTTATTACTGTCAAAAGTGTATTCTTTACTAACTATATGTTTGTGAAACATCTGATGTTAAACAAAACATTTACCACATTCGTATTCCAGCCTTTCTGCACACAACATTTGCCTCAGAGATACCAAACCCGTCACCACATATTGTTCCCCATATGCCTTGGTGCAAAACCTCAACCCTTCCCGACCTCTCACTGCTACCGTTTACCAGGCGTACACTGCTATCTGAAAAAAGGGGTCATAATGTTGTTTTTCATAGATCTGATGGACATCGACACTTAGGGACACTTTCAATAACTGAGCTATAAAGCAAAAGATTAGTCATGTTTTCTGCACAGTCGTTTAACGATAGTTTTGCATGCACTTTCAAAACATAATTTCGTATTAAGTTATTAACATATGTTTTGATAAAGTTTATTGTGATATCAGACCAATTTTAACACAAAATATTAGAAAAGCAATTTATGTCACATACACATCTCATTTTGATTCTAATTAAGCGGTGTAGTTTTGAGAAAAAACAAACAAACAAACGAAAGGTAAGAGAAAGCAAAATGATGATGACACATTGAGCTAACCTGTGTTTATCAAACACATTTATAATGTTTCCTGAATAATTTGGTCAGTCATTTGTATTCATAATTTGATTCATACTCATATGTGTTCGATCATGCCATACTGTGTACTCAGATAAATGAGCATGTGCTTTAACATGGTTATAATGTGAGGCACAGCATATTAATAAATCAATAAAGCTTACTGCATGCAATGGTTTCCGGTGTACAAAATGAAACATCGCCCCAGTTGCCAGATCGACAGTCCGAAATGTCATTTTCCGTGCCTCTGCATTCTAGCGACGTTATTACTTTTGAAGCGACATTCCCAATTGAGACCAGTTGGTACCCGCTGTTCAAAACAAATTATTGGTGTATAAATTAAATGTTTTCCGGTAAGAAAGACGGTTAATAATAGAACAAATTCCAAGAAAGTTCAAATGTGTTAATAAATAATAAAAACATGATATAATGTAACGTTTACAAACTCAATGAAGTTGGAAAAACGCTGACAAAGTATATTACATGTTATGGTCAAATTCCTTTTATAGCGATATAATTTCATTAATACGTGTTTAAGTTAATTGTGATAGATTGTTCTGTATTATCCTGTTGCATCACGTACATCATTGTATATTTACTTACTAATATGTCATACCATTAAAACGGCGTGCCATAAATAAACGATAAAAAAAAACTTAAAAAAAAAGCTGTGACACGAATTGAAAAGAGCAAAATAAAAATATGAAAAATATACATGCAGTACAAATAGGTATACACTGAAGAGCAGCGCAATATATATTACTAAAAAAATACAACCTTTGGTTGAAACCCAACTGTCGGCATATAAGGTCAATTTCTCTTCTGTCTATTTCTTTGTGTCTACAAACTTGTAACCAGGACCCATTATATAAAACCTCAACACGCCCGGATTTAATGGACGATCCATTATAAAGGCGAAGTGTAGAGTTCGGAGCTACAAAATATCTAATGAGTTTTAATTAATTGAAATTGTAACAATGCAATATAAAGCTCATCAAAATGAACACTTACATAAAGTACTTGTGATAGCATTTAATTATAATGCAAATAATCATGATATATTTGTTTGTGTTTTTTTGTGTGTTTTGGGGTCGGGGGTTGATTACTAATAAATAAATATTCCACACAAATTAAAATTTGTAAATTAAAGTTAAATGTGCTTATTTATCAACGTGGACAAATACACAAATGTACATTTTCTGATTGCCACGAATGCAAACATAATAAGAAATGAGTATTATCATAACCATCATAACAATGCATCTAGTAAAATATAGCGCAAGTATTTGAATGAATCATCGGCCAAATAACCATATCACACACATACACTCTCTATTTGATTCACTTACCACAGTTAATAGCAGCATGTCTATTGTCCACACATACGTCGTCGTTCCATTTGTGCTTCGGTGAACAACCAATTATGTCCGTTTCTGTACCGTTACATCCCAGACCGCTTAGCAAGGTAAATAGGCCACCACGCTTGTATTGATAATTTGCATCGTGAATTGTCGGCGTCCTTAAAGTATTAGTTTGATACATATTTTCAATGCTCTGCTCTTTATGATTTTGAAGAAATTCAATCACAATTTTCAAACAGTTGTACATATGTTCATTGTATAATATATCAGTTCGTATAGCCGAGTGTGTATATCTAGCTCATTTACAGCACAGGTCGTAAAACATGTATAGCTAATAGTGAATAGTTAATTATGTATAACTCAAAAGCTGGTTACGTAACAAACAAATAATATATATATATACTTTTAAGACATACATCTTTAATTAAGACACTATTTAAGTATATATTACGTATGCCAGAGGCAAATAATTGTCAAAAAGTCTCACGTATTTTATTGAGATGATGACATGTTTAAGTTATTGAAATTAATTCACAAATCTAACAAGCGTCTAAACTTGATAACACTGTACATCGCCATGAAGAGTTTTAGCACAGTTGCAATTTCACGACTAATAATTATGAGATGATTGTATTATGTTATAAAAACAGTGTACTAGCACAATTATTGACATTAGGATTACAATTGTACACTGAATATACAAGTGCATCAATACAACTTCTATGTGCTCCGCTATGAGAGTTTAAAAAACACACACACTGTAAATGCTATGAAAATTGCAAACGTATGAACGTGACTCTTATCTTATAAACACGTAAGGACCAAAACTGCAAGAGAATCCCATATGATTGTGTGGAAGAAACAACATGTATTTAAGCTCTCTTAGGATTATTGTAGAAGTAACTCAATACATTATAATGCACAATATAATTGAGTCAGAAATGTTCAAAGCCCCATAACGCTATGAAAAAAAACTATTGAAGGAAAAAGACCCGAAGGTATGCACACTTCTGCTCAGTAATGATGATTTCCACATTGTTGATTTCTAACCAATTATTTTGCTACAAAATGGAGCGAACAAAAAATGAAGCATGGAATAACTGACATACGGACGCGATGATGGACGGACAAAGTAAACACTGCTATATTCTCGATCGCAATATTTCGAGGAGCTAGCACGTTTAAATGTTGTAAATTGTGTTTCGTAATCAAGAAAAAAAGAAACTTTTATAATTGTATTATATATGTGTATGTATTTAAAATAATGTTAAACAATATAAAGCGTGTTTTATATCTTACGATGTCGGGTAACCAAGCATTTTACACAGGACAACCGCGTCTTCTGTAGTCAGGGATTCATAACACAAGCCTCTCCATTGACTTGTCAAAGAAGATATAGTCATATATTAGTAATGTTAGATATAAAACATTATGTCGAATCGGATATATTACAATTTTAAGTCAATTAACTTTTTTTTAATAGTTAAACTTTGCTATTCTAGTGTTGAGCGCTTAAATCTATGCGGCGTTGTAATGAATGTCATTTTAAATTGAATGTGAAAATATATGTTCTTATAAAATTCTGTCAATTTTTAAAAGCGTGTAAAAAAAACAAATTAAAACAATACAGAAGTGTATATCTTTGGTTGTGAAAATATTTAATATTTACACCAAATACAACTGTCTTTATCGTATTCGGTTACATAGGAATTCGATGTACTTCAAAAATACTTAATGCATGTTTATACAACCACAAACCACATGACAATTCTTGTATGTCAAATGTAACGCATAATAGTTACCCATTTGATGAATTAAATGTCTCATATATTTCCACTCTGCCATTATGCAGTGTTGTGCCATCTACAATCCGCATAGGTGTGTTCGAATCTTATGAAATGAAAGCAATATCTCGAATGAGAGCAAGTTACAGTATTTGAGAATGCGTTTTAAACGGAGATGCATGAAGACATTCTTAAATTTTCATTTTAAAGCAAACAAACAAAAAAAAACACGCAATACAATCATTAGAATCATGTTGTTCAACAAACGAAAAAAAAATGCGAATAAATGGTCAAACCTACAGCAATTGATGGCCACAGCATTACAAGGTAGGCTGACATTGTAATGCTTGCAGTTAGCAATGTCCGTTTCATTTCCAAAGCAGGCGTACCCATGGATAATCATCTGAGCCTCACTTCCAACAGAAAAACGTACATCCGAGTATATGGAGATATTTCTGTAAAAAAAAATAATTACACACTTGTATTTTCGAACGTTTTCGTGTTGATGTCAGTTAATGAATGATATTTAGATTCAACAGTTATTCTATTAGGGAAATTGTACGCATTGATCATGGTATGAACGAAATGCCTTACACCGGCGTATCACCTGCTTTTATCCAAATTATATAAAAGACGTGCTAGATTTGTATTTTATATTTTGTTACCTTTGTATCGGAGTTGCTTACACGCGATTCAAGTTATTAAAATAATTAAACATGAACATTCTGCGTACATGCAACAACAGTATATTTCTTAGTAGCCTATTGATTGATGGCGTGGTTAAGACGTCATCTTACCTTGGCATAACTTGTTTACCTTTAAAGCTGTCATTTGTGGATGTTTTTATACTTTACAGACACGAAAGATGGGTAGATTTATCGGTTGTGTTAAGCACTCATTGCTAGTTCATTTTTTTAACTTTATGCAATGAAGTTTTATGATTCTTAAGTTGTTGAACTCTCATAGAATTCATTTGTGGATATAGTTTGCACAGCAGTAACTTTAATAAGTACTCGTTTTATCAAAGCACATTCTTTACTATACATTGATTCATACATTACGTACAGAATGATTGTTATTGGCAGCATCGGCCAAAAATGCAGTTTCTTCTTGATGTCAAATGTACTTTGGCATATGTTTAGACCTGTTTTGCGATATCTTTCATGTTTGAACATTTCAATCATGTTATGAGTTCCAGAGCTCCAGAAAAGATGCGTATCTGCGTATTTACACATTGAAAAATTGAAAAACGCTTTAAAAATCGGCTCAGTACGTAACATTACGCATTGCAAATCTTGGTACGTATTTTTAATCGACTAAAGTGCGTAACCGGTTTAACCAATAAAACAGATGCGGTGTTAGTGTATGTTAACCTTTGAATCAAAAGTAAGTCAATCAAAATACGCTTGTATACATCATGTTTGTGGATCAAAAAAGGGACGTTTGAAGCGACCAGCGGCTCCTGCGGGAATATTTAATTGAAAGTCTGTCCATATCATCATTTAAAATTTATTCTGGTTGCATTTATTAAAAACAAATAATAATATTTCTAGATTAAACACGCCATTACAATGTCAGTTTTCTATGGAAATGGAAAATACCCCTCAATATTCCTAAATACTCTTTATGGCTGAAACTAAGGAGTAAAATACGCTTTAACAATAATATCAGGGGGTAAAATAACCTTTGGACTAAATACTTATCTGGAGCTCTGAGTTATGACTAATAATCATATTTAAAAATTCATATATCTCAGCAAATCGTCGAATATTTTAATATGAATTCCTCATCTGATAATGGTTCATTATTCATACATACATAATAAAATGCAAAAAAATGAAAATTTAGAACAATACAACATCCATGCATACGACAGAACAATAAAACATCTATGCATTTAGCGTACCCCCTTTCAAAGCCGAGCATATTACAAACGACTTGTGCCGTTTTATTGTCAAAGGGATCCGTGCAAACAGTTTTCCATTTCAATTCTTGACGTATTTCGAGGCGACCATAAAAATTGGTTGGGCCATCAGCTAGTCGTAGCTCAGATGCTGTGTCAAATTGAATAAACTATTTAATCGCAATTAAAGTGACATACGTAACGTCAGAAATAATTGTTAATATATTAAATATATTGTTTATCATATCATAATAAATTAAAAACATATTTTAGGTGAGTTTCGACAAAGCCATGGAAACCGCGTCGGGATTACAAAAACAAGATACTCTAGGAATGCGTTTAAATGTCGCAAGGGTCGTTATGTACGGCTACATACTACATTCGACTGCAGCATCCTCGATATGATGACAGTTGTTGATGGAACCCCACGGACGGGACTTGCACTCGGATATGTCCGTTTCTTCGCCTTGGCAAAGGATATCATCGACAACTATGTGGCCTTGACCTTCGCCATAATACGCACCAGAAAACGATTTTGCGCGACTGAATATAAATTAAAATATAGTTGAGTGTCATTTTTAGTCAAAAAAATGCAAAGCGGAAAATCATGTTAATTTGTATTTATGTATCTATTGTATTTTCTGTCACTCCTAGTGTTGAAACACGACATTTACTCTCGTACTCATCATATAAAGATTGTTTTTAATTGACCTGGAAGCAAAGCCCAGCATACGGCAAATAACTTTGGCGTCCTGGTCGTCGAAGTTGTCATCACAAATTGTCCCCCATTCACCATTATGCAGGACTTCCACACGGCCAGACTGCTCACTTGTGCCATTAACGAGTCTTATAGGCGTCCCTGAGAAATGTGCTATACATACATATGTGTACAATATTTGATAATTACGTTGAGAAAGACTCAAACATGAAACGGTTATTATTACAGATATGTTAATATATTTATGATATTTACACTCAATTAAGCTATATGTTTAGAGAAAAAAAGGTGAATTGGGACAGTGAAGGGGCGTTAATATTCATAAAATTAACTAAATGTATTATCAGGATGCTATAATTTTGCAATAATGATTTAATATATGGTCTCTCCATGCGTTATGTTTAAACTTTTATTTTTATTGAAACAAATCAAATTGAATTCAACATGTTTTACACATTCTAAGCGTCTTTTTCGAAGATTAGTGTTGGAAACAAGACATTTATACAACAACATGAGTTTTCTATTTAGTTCCAACACTCTTTAAATACAAAAACTGTTTTGATACAACATTAACTTCTTCTCGTCTACCCATACACGTTTAATATAATTTGCTACATGTGCATGGTCGGTTCAAATCAAATCTTGTTAACACCCATGATAGTCTGCGTAAACCATAACCGTTGTTAGAATGTTTTAATGCATGCAAACTTAAATTGTATAACGTGTACATATGTTAATTGAACAATATTTTTCCCGAATGATTAACTGCAATATGATGTCTGAATGTTGTACTCTGTTAATAGTTTTAATACAATTTTACTCACTACAATCCACTGCTGCAACCTTCTCTGAGCAATTGGTTACAAGCTTGTTACACATTGATATATCAATTTCATTGCCAGAACAGGAATACACTGATAAAACCATCGAAACCATGTTATTTGTTGTCTTCGCAGGCATGACATGGGCTCCGCTTAGAAAAATATTGGAGTACATTATTTTTGATGATCCAAATGACATCTTTGCAGACCTCGTGTACATATAATTAAATATGGTGTAGATTGCTATTCGTGGTTATTTTAGGATTTATGCAATCAATGTAAAACGCCTAAAAACAAGTTAACTATTTCAATACATTAATGTTAATGTAAATATTTATTCCAAATTTCAGGTCATGAAACGCAGACAAAAATGTATTATTAATCACGAATTATCTTAACCACAGATCAGAAAATGTATTTCTAAGATCTGGAATAAATAAATTCGTGATATATTTCACTTGCCTTGCACTGAATCCAAGCATGCGGCATATAACCTTGGCTTCTTGAAGAGTGAATTTATCGGCACACAGGGGTTCCCATGTACCGGAAATATTAAGTTCAACTTGTCCATCATGACCTGTGGATCCATGTACGATTTGTAAATGTGTCTCTGAAATTTTAAACCAGAATTGTTTATGTATCATCATACAATACCTCATAGACCTTCTAAAATTTAACTAGCCAGCGTTTGCTTTTAACATATTTCAATGATCATCAGTAAAACATGAAGAAAATATTATCGACATGACTTTCCAGTATCTTCTTCCAATCAAGTTTCATCAATATTGAGTAATTAATGTGACCTCTATGGTGATTTAAAACTTCACCTATGATTTGAACCAGAAACCTAGTTTTTGACACACACATAAATTAAAACGTGTCCTTAATGTTGTTTAGATGAACATCTGAACCAAATGTCATCGAGACTAAGTCTCTTATCGTCCGATATAACGACCCTCGTTATACGGCTAAGGCCGATTTCAGACATAATATTTTGTTCATTACTATAATTTATTTCAAAACGACCTTTCCATATGTGTTTTTCCGTTCAACTGATAACGCAATTTATGACGTATCTCGTGTGACGTGATTTCTGTGACGTAACATACGAGTTTAAGCTGGACTCTCTGGAACTTCGTGACAATTCAGATATGTTTTGTTTTTGTAACAGTAAAATAATTAGAGAAAACAAGTTTATTTAATAAGCATCGAACGAATTCAAAACATATTTCTGAGTGTATGTTTGTCCTGCATAACTGGAAACTGCAATAGGAATAAAATTAATCGCTCTGACCAGTCGTTTTGATTTCGTAACTCGTGTAATACTGCCTTTGGAATTGACCGTTTTATAACGGGACCTTATGGTATGGGAAACGCATTTAGTGTCATTTGACCTACACTTGGCTTCTACAGTGTTAGTTATTTTCTAAGATTTTAACCTGATACCTAGTTTTTGACCCATTCGACCTAGAATCACGCGTGTTCGAGATAGTGTAAAGACCAAAGTTCTGACCGAGTTTCATCAATATAAAGAACTGAAACTCCAGAAGCTCCAGCAGTATTGCATTTCTATTAAACACACCTTCGTTGTCCTTTATTTATGGCAAGTGACCAATTTCCAAAACAGTACAGTACGGCACAAAACGAAACAACATACACACATAGTAGAATAAAGTTAGAACGGTCAATGTTAAGCACTGGGGGTTTATAGAGCGCTCAACTTCACACTTGACCCAGCAATGTTCATTATGAAGAAGTGAAACTCCAGAAGCTGACATTCACCGCAAGCAGAGGAGCATTCGAGTCCATTTTTCCTGCATGTGCACCTTTTCGAGACACAATTCTGCGGTGAATGTAAGAGTACATATAAGTGTAAATAAAATTTAACCTCATAGCCTTGCAACTCAAATTAAACAGTGATAAAAGAAATTAAAACGCATTAAATTTAATAACTTTATAATTACACAATGGTAGGAAGGAGACCAGAGCAACAGAGTTAAAACGTTTTGAAGCACGATGAAATGAAATAGCGAACACGTATCAACTACATCCCTTCTTTTTACAAAAAGATTTAAGAATATAGCATCATATAGTGAATATTTCAGATCATCATCGTGCACATACAGGAAGAAGCAGCAATATTGGGTGTAACAGATCCATATTACATAGCTTGGTTGTTTATGTGACTGTCATATACTTTGAAAAAAAATGTAAATGAAAATGAATGTAATATCAGGCAAACGGTGGCACTAAGAGTGAAAACGAGCTACAAATTGACAACGCACACCACACTCGCACGACGACGATCGTATGACACGGATTGATCACTACAGCTCACCGTGAACTCTTCGTTCTCAGGTGAGCAAAGATATTTAATGATATTATTTGAAACAGTATGATTTAACTCATCTCATAACATATAACATATCGAAGAACCATTTTTTCAGTTTTTCCCATAATTAAAGCATATATTGAAACAATGCATTTTTCCACCTTCCAATTATATGTAAATCAAGTACCAATAATATGGATAGCGAATTATCGTAAATGGAATTCGAACTCACGATAACAGCAAATGACCCAAAGCACTTCAGCTAGAATTTGCTTCAATAAAGTTATATTATCAAAAGTGCAAATGCGCATATTGATACTTAATGTATATTTTATACTTCTGACTTCCCCGCGCCCACGAAGTGTCCCTGTACGAGGCAAAAGAACATTCCGCAATAGTATATAAAATAACTTTTAACAGACACTCCCATTCTTGTTTTAATGATACCGTATAAGCCGTTGATATGACCATTTAAAAACAAATAACCTACACACTTGAACAAATGTATTACTCACATAAAAACATACTTAATCATGATTTCTATCTTATATAAGAACTATGAATATTGTTTTCTTACACGTGTGTAATAGAGCTTTATGAGCGTTTTCATGGGTTACGTTTTGTTTCACTGACCAATCCCGTTACGTTATTTTGCTGCAATGTCGTTGCAACGTCAAGTGTTCGCAATGGAAACAACTTCCGGATTGTGTATGACGTTAAAATACAGTTTAACCTGACTAAGCGGCCACCTGAGTATAGTGGTCATCTTGCGTAAAGGGCTCAGTCTATATTCCACCCGACGAACTTCAGTCTTTATTACACCTGCGTATAACCGTCACTAGCCGTAAGCGGTCTGCGGCCAGTATATTTAACCAACAGCTCTTTTAATACCTGTGTTAAGCGATCACCAGGCAGTCATTTTGAGGTGCGAAAAGTAAACAGTCAAATCGATCTGCGTTGTTGTCTCTCACCTCTGACGTCGCATACAGGCGTTCAGATCAGCAATGAAACTGAGAACCTCAAAGAGATAAGGGATATGGGATATCAATATAACTCAATTATTGCTTGGTATGCAGCTGTGTCGTATTCTGCCTGTTATACACGCATTATCAGGGTGCGATGCAACATCACAGCTACTTGGCATTAGTAGAGCGGCACCACTGAAAAAGTGTATGTCCGCGGAACTGCTCCTTGAACTTGTCGAAGTGTTTGTTAAAAAGAAACTACATTAGAAGAAGTTATTACCTGTGGAGAACACATTATTGCACTACTATATGGACGGTTACCAGCTTGGGATTTGGAAAATGCTTCGTTTTACAACGTTCATAAGGAAGGTAATAACAAGTACATCGCAGGTTCAAGATGAAACTTTGCCACCAACCTCTGCCGCTGCAAAATAGCCCAGTATGCGAACAGTTTACCAGGTGCAGAAGTGGATCGTAAGGAATAAACACCTAGCCCTGCGTACTGGGGCAAGAGTACATGACATCTCGTGCCTATAACGACCGATATCCAGAATGCTCCTGAAAACTTTTGAACATGATCAGGTGTAAATGTAAGCAGAATTGTGTCTCGAAAAGGTGCACATGCAGGAAAAATGGACTCGAATGCTCCTCTGCTTGCGGTGAATGTAAGAGTACAAGTTGCTCGAACAGCAAACAATGCATATGATTAAACTCGGATTCGGTGTAATTTTTGTTTAAAGACATGTATGCTACATAACTCAACTACATAACTAAGGCATTGGCAATAACGTTTCAACTCGGGATGACTTTTGAAGTAAACATGCCAAATTGGGTTATTTTCAAGAATGTCCCGAATCGCATATGAACTTCCCTCGAGGAATAATGGCTTAGTTCGGGTTTATGGTCTTCAATTATTTGTATATGGTTGATCAGATATTTGTGTTACCTCCCTTGTGCTATGTTCCTGTAAACAATTTATTGTGTGTACATTGCAATGTGTTCTTGTAGATATATTATTTTGGGAAATATTGTGTCATTTAATATTAAGTGCTGTACACTATAACATAGGATAAAGTAACAACATTCAAAATTAGCATGAACTTCACTGACTTGTAAATTAAACAGACAGATGTTTTATTTTGGGTCATGGGTAATCTCATTTCTTTCTTCCACCAAATAACGTAAACCTGAAAACTAATTATCTTAAATAACATATGCTTATGTATGTCATTATATATTTCACAAACATTTGTGTCACTGGATTTACTTTTTTACGTCCCTGTAAAGAATAATGACTTGAAGCAGACAATAGAAAACATTGTCACAAAATGAGAAATTGCTTATAATAAGTCAATTATCCTTTTGTTACAGTGTTTTCGGGTGCTATAATAATATGGCCACAAGACTTGAAGTTCATGTCCCAAAAAGGTAGATATTTGCTTTTTAAATTAAAGAACTCGTCTGCAAAAATTTGCAACAGGTAACACTGAGTTAAAGCAATGATTTAACACATATTTATATAAGCAAAATATAGTAAAAGCATACGATTATTTGTCCACACCATAGATATTCATTTATGTTTAAAAAAACACATTTATTTTAGAAACATACACATTTCTGTTTATGTTCACAGGGCGTTGTCTAATTTGTAGATACTGAAATACCCAAAACCACTTTTTAAATATTGTTTTATCAATAACTTATAATTTGTCAATTTAAAGTTTCCTTAATTAACCTGGAAAAATCAGACCAACTACAGTCATCAACTGTGTGATTGAGCCTTTTTATGTGTCATTTCCTCCCATACAGACACCAAATCAACTTTTGAATAGTTTTCGCCTTAGATTCTTCTAGACTTTTTATATGTTAAAGGGTGATGGTTGAAGTTTCAAAATCAGTCATTATACTATATTATTTTGTAATTTCTTTGAGGTGGAGCCTGGTTTGGGGGCTGGTTTGACTGGACTACTTTGTGCCTAGTTTAAGGCTCAAGAAACTAATTTCGGTAATTTGCCTTTGATATAATAAATGCAGCTCACTGTGAGAAAACAAATAATAGGGTGTAAGATGGTTTGTTTAAGTGTGATAATCGCGGGGTAATCTTCCAAAACATTAATATCTTACTTAGTATGTTACAAGTAACATACTACTTTACAACGTAGTATACAGTAGTTAATGAATACTTTACAACGCTTGGCAGAGTTACACAATAAAATATGGATCGGAAAAAAAACAACATTGCTTTAGTTGAGAATGATATATGTGGTTAAAATTAATTTTTAAGCGTAATGTGATGTTTTGAGGTTGTTTTGATAAACTTTGGACTGTTGGAATGTAAATGATGTTTGTGTGACGTTTGTGTACAAAGTCGGTTTTCTAAGCTTTTTGTATTTGTTTCTTTAAATTACAAATGTACTTTTACCTAACCAACCATATAACAAGTGGTCACCTGACTACAGAAGCCACCTTTACCAATTCGCTTGACTGCATGTTATACACAGGTTGGTAGGCTGGATAGGTGTTAATTTTCTTTGCTAATGTAACAGGATATCATAAAAGAGATTTGACATTCGTTATCATATCATACTATTATTTATTAAACTTGCCCAGGAAATGTGTTAGTACTCTCGACAACAGCCGCTCTTACTAAAATAAATTATGGAATTGTTTATATGGTAGGACACGACACTACGTGTAAAATATCGTGTATACTTACGGCAGTCGATGCTGATATCTTCAATGTGTGTGCAGTCAGTAATCCCCCATTCCTCGTGTGAACAGTCCGCTATATCCGCTTCATTGCCAAAACACACCAAACTATCCAGCAGTATTGGTCCACTAACGTGCTCACTCGCGGGGGTGGGGACAACACGGGCAGACCTTAAATCATAATTTGAATGTGAAGCTTATTTTATATTATATAACCTAACTAATAAATTAATAATTTGTTATTTTATTTCGAACTGACCGCAGCAGAAATCTGAACTCCATTTAATTATACAATTGGGGTAGGAACGAACGGTATTTAGTTTAATAAGATAATTGCAAGTTTGGGGGATAGATGTTATAATTCTTATAACACGATTTCTGCGTACGTGTTGATAATCCTATTCCTCTTTTTTTCAGGGAGTGTAAATTCATTATAAAATAAAAGACCCTTTTCACATTCTCGATATCGAGTTCTCTAGAAGTTACCTGCCTTGATGAAACGAATCGAGAACGAGGTTGAAGATGGGATTGTCTATAGGGGCATCATAATGCTCAGCATATAAAATGTTCAATTATATAACAAAATGTTTCATTTGTCGTTTCACAGTTGAAATAGCTTTTGGTTTGTTTATATTTGGATATGTTGACATCACTGGGGGCTGACGACGTCAAAGCGTAGTCTGTTTCTCTACGACGCCGGGTATATGTTTTACTACGAAACATTGTGTCAATACACTACTTAATCAGGCGAGTTTCATCTTTTCTCGTATTTATGGATTAGAGAACGGAACATCCAGTAATGTTAGGTACTTATTTTCAATAACAAACTAATTACAAGTGAGCGTAGTTGCAACAGTTACATTGATTTTGAGCTAAAATCGAAATATATTGATTTGAAGAAATGCATAAGGTGGTTATTCTGTTAAAATAGCCAATTACAGTAACTTAACTTTAATGAAACTACATGTTACTTTGATATACTGTACATTTAACATTTTAAAGTACAAAACAGGTAACGAACATATATTTTAATCATTCAAATGCTTTGTTTGGAAGAAAATTACAAGTCGCTTTATGTATAGGTTTTGCACAGAGTATGTATTGGTTGTGCAACGAACTACAAATATAATGTATAGGTTACTCAACGAAGTTTTGA
>VMBQ01004484.1:69618-82895 GCA_007657795.1 Dreissena rostriformis
GTCTACATAAGCGATTGAATTGGAAATTTGAAAATCGTCAATTTCTTATTTACATGTTATCGAATGATAACATGAACAACACACAATCCTTTTATAAATGTAATGCTAATTAATTATCGAAAGAAATTCTTACCCTGTGTCAGCGAATCCAAGCATCCGGCAGACGACCCTTGCGCTTTCGACTGTGAACTCGTCATCACACACTGTCCCCCATTGCCCATCGTGCTCCACCTCCAAGCGACCAGAGTATGGCGTCTTGCCACCAACAAGGCGGATACTTGTGGCTGGCACTGAAATATATGTGTGTGTATTCTTTCTTGACAAATGATGATTGTGGCTGATACTTAAAAAGTTAATGTCCATAATCTACAAGTCATTTGTATTCATAATTTGATTCATACTCATATGTGTCGTGTTCTGAGAAAACTGGGAAAAATCCTTGTGCGTAAATTGTCACCCCAGATTAGCCTGTGCAGTTCGCACAGGCTAATCAGGGACGACAATTTCCGCTTTAATGACATTTTTCGTTTAAATGAAGTCTCTTCTTAGCAAAAATCCAATTTAGGCGGAAAGTATCGTCCCTGATTAGCCTGTGCGACCTGCACCGGCTAATCTGGGATGACACTTTACGCACAAGCATTTTGCCCAGTTTTCTCAGAACACGACACATATGTTATCGATCATGCCATACTTTGTACTCAGATAAATGAGCATGTGCTTTAACATGGTTATAATGTGAGACAAAGCATAATGATTAATCAATAAAGCTTACTGCATGCAATGGTTTCCGGTGTACAAAATGAAACATCACCCCAGTTGCCAGATCGACAGTCCGAAATGTCATTTTCCGTGCCTCTGCATTCTAGCGACGTTATAACTTTTGAAGCGACATCCCCAATTGAGACTAGTTGGTACCCGCTGTTCAAAACAAATTATTGGTGTATAAATTAAATGTTTTCTAATGAGAAAGACGGTGAATAATAGAAAAAGTTCCAAGAAAGTTCAAATGGGTTTATATATATATTAAGAACATGAAACAAAGTTTACAAACTCAATGAATTTGAAAAAACGCTGGCTTTTATAATATGGTCAAAGTCATTGAAAAGCGATATAATTTCATTACTACGTTTATAAGTTTATTGTGATAGATTCTACTGTATTATCCTGTTGCATTACGTACATCATTGTAATATTAACTTACTTATATGTCATAACATTAAAAAGCGTGCCATAAATAAACGATAGAAAACTATTTTTTTAAATCTGTGACAATTGAAAAGAGCAAATGAAAAAATGCAATAAAATACATGCAGTTCAAATAAGTTTACACTCAAGAGCATCGCAATATATATTACTAAACAATTACAACCTTTGGTTGAAACCCAACTGTCGGCATATAAGGTCAATTTCTCTGTTGTCCATTTCATTGTGTCTACAAACTTGTAACCAGGACCCATTATATAAAACCTCTACACGCCCGGATTTAATAGACGATCCATTATAAAGGCGAAGTGTGGAGTTCGGAGCTAAAAATATCTAATGAGTTTTAATGAATTGAAATTGTAACAATGCAATATAAAAGCACATCAAAATGAACACTTACATAAAGGTACTTGTGATAGCATTTAATTTATTATAATGGAAATTATCATAATATATTTGTTTTTGTTTTTTTTTTGTGTTTTGGGGGCGGGGTTGAACACTAATATAAAAATATTCCAAACAATTTTAAATGTTTACAATAAAATTAAATGTGCCTATTCGTCAACATGGACAAATACAAAAACGTACATTTTCTGATTGTCACGAATGCAAACATAATAAGAAATCAGTATAACCATCATAACTATGCATCTAGTTCAATAAAGCAAAATTATTTGAATGAATAAACTACAAAATATCCATAACACACAAACATAATCTTTATTTGTTTCACTTACCACAGTTAATAGCAGCATGTCTGTTGTACACACAAACGTCGTCGTTCCATCTGTTCTGCGGTGCACAACCAGATATGTCCGTTTCTGAACCGTTACATCCCAGACCGCTTAGCAAGGTAAACAGACCACCACGCTTGTACTGATCATACGCATCGTGAATAGTCGGCGTCCTTAAAGAATAATTGGATACCTATTAATATTGCTCGGATCTTCATGATCTTGAAGAAATGTGTCCGGCGAATTCAATGAAAATTGTGTAAACAGTTGTACACATGATATTGAATACTCGAGTTATTGTGTGTTTGTTAGATTAAACTGTTTCAAAATATGACTCATTAAGTAGCTCATAGACATTGTATAATAATAAATCAGTACGTATAGCTTGATGTGTATACATCATTTACAGCCCAGGTCGTAAAAATAGCTCCTCGTCTATATTTAACTAAATAGGTAAAGCTGGTTATGTAACATACACGTAATCAATATTTTTAAGATATACACCTTCAATTTAAACACTACATAAGTTTAACACTTATGCTAGAGGAAAATAATTTCTGAAAGTTCTAACGTATTTTATTAAGGCGATGACATGTTAAAGATATTGAAATTAAATTTCAAATCTAACATGCGTTTAAACTTGATAACACTGTGCATCGCGATGAAGAGTTTGAGCACAGTTGCAATGGCACGAATAATTCTTTTGAGATAATGTTATTTATGTTATAAAAACAATGTATTGGCATTCAAATTAAATAAACATGTTGAATATACAAGTAGGCCAATACAACTGATATGTGATCCGCTATGAGTGTTTAAAAATTATAATATACATGCTATAAAATTTCAAACATATGAACGTGACTCTAATTATATAAACACATGGGACCATCTGACACCAAAACTGCACGTGAATCCCACATGAATGTGTGGAAGAAACAACATTTATTTGAGCTTCCTGAGGATTTTCGTAGGAGCAACTCAAAAAAGTTGGCAAAGCTGCATTTGGCAAGTCAAGCGTTTGCACAAACAAATTGAGTCAGAAATCGTCAAAGCCCCATAACGCTGAGGGAAAACTATTGAGGGAAAAGTCCCGAAGGTATACACACTTCGGCTCAGTAATAATGATTTCTACATTGTTTAGTTGATTTCTAACCAATGTAGTATCTAAGAAATCTAGCGCCCAGAAAGAAAGAATGGAATAACTTACATACGGACGCAATGATGGACGGACAAAGTGGAAACTGTTATATGCTCGATCGCAATATTTCGAGGAGCTAGTACGTTTAAATTTTGTAAATTGTGTTCAATAATCAAGCAATAATAACCGTTTACAAAAGTATTAAATATGTGTATGTATTTACAATAATGTTAAACAATATAAAAAGTGTTTTATATCTTACGGTGTCGGGACACCAAGCATCTTGCACAGGACAACTGCGTCTTCTGTAGTCAGGGTATCATAACACAAGCCTCTCCATTGACTTGTCAAAGAAAACATAGTAATGTATATAATTTATGTATTTTAAAGTTGTATATGAATATATTTGTGCTTATTAAAATGTGTCAATTGTTTAAAAGCGTGTTAAAAGAAACAAATTAAAACAATGAAGTAGTGTATTCCTTTGGTTGTGAAGATCATTTACCGCGCATTTAATATTTACACCAAATACAACTGTCTTTATCGTATTCGGTTTCATAGGAATTCAATGTACTTCAAAAATACTTAATTCATGTTTATACAACCACAAGTCACAAGCCAATTCTTGTATAACAAATGTAACGAATATTAGTTACCCATTTGATGAACTAAACGTCTCATATATTTCCACTCTGCCATTATACAATGTTGTGCCATCCACAAGCCGCATAGGTGTGTTTGAATCTAATGAAATGTATTTAATATCTCGAATGATAGCAAGTAACATTATTTGAGAACGCGTTTTAAACTGAGATGTATGAACACATTCTAAGATATACATTTAAAAGCAAACAGGCATCAACACACGTATTAACAATTATTAATACCATCTTTATTTAAAGAAAGAATAAAACAACGAATTAATGGTCAAACCTACAGCAATTGATGCCCACAGCATTACAGGCTAGGCTGACATTGTAATGCTTGCAGTTCGCAATATCCGTTTCGTTTCCCAAACAGTCGTACCCATGGATAATCATCTGAGTACCATTTCCAACAGAAAAACGTTCGTCCGAGTATATGGAGATATTTCTGTAAAAATAAAAAATTATACACTGTTATTTTTGAACGTTTTCATGTTGATGTCGGTTAATGAATGATATTTACATTAAATGGTTATTCTATTAGGAAAAGTGCACGCATTCATCGTGGTATGAACGCAGTGACTTACACCGGCGTATCACCTGTTTTTATCCAAATTATATAAAAGACGTGCTAGAGTATTATTTATATTTGGTTACCTTTGTATCGGAGTTGCTTACGCGCGATTTAAGTTATTAACATAATTAAACATGAACATTCTGCGTACATGCAACAACAATAAAAATTATATTACTTAGTAGCCTAATGATTGATTGCGTGGTTAAGACGTCTTGGCATAACTTTTTTATCTTTAAAGATGTCATTTGAGGATGTTTTTTCACTTTGCAGACAAAAAAGATGAATAGATTTATCGGTTGTGCTTAGCGCTCATTGCAGTGCAAGATCTGTTAAACTTTATGCAATGAACTTTTATGATTTTTAAGTTGTTGAACTCTGATATCATTCATTTGTTGATATAGTTTGCACAGCATTTACTTTATTAATTTCTCGTTTTATCAAAGCACATGCTTTACTATATATTGAGTCATAAATTACGTACAGTATGACTGTTATTGTCAGCATCGGCCAAAACAGAAGTTCTTCTTGATGTAACATGTACTTTGGTATATGTTTATACCTTTTGCGATATCGTTCATGTTTGAAAATTTCAATCATGTAATGACTAATAACCATATTAAAAAATTCATATATCGCATCAAATCGTCGAAAATGTTAATATGAATTCCTCACCCGATAATGATTCATTATTAATAAATATGACATGCATTATTAAATGCAAAAACAAAGGAAAATTTAGAACAATACAACATCTATGCATACGACAGAACAATAAAACATCCATGCATTCAGCGTACCCCCTCTCAAAGCCGAGCATATTACAAACGACTTGTGCCGTTCTATTGTCAAAGGGATCCGCGCAAACGGTTTTCCATTTCAATTCTTGACGTATTTCGAGGCGACCAGAAAATTCGGTTGGGCCATCAGCTAGTCGAAGCTCAGATGCTGTGTCAAATTAAATGAAATATTTAATCGCAATTAAACTGACATACGTAACATCAGAAACAATTGTTTACATATTATATATATTGTTTATAATATCACAATAAAAAGTTGTCATCACAAATTGTCCCCCATTCGCCATTATGCAGGACTTCCACACGACCAGACTGCTCACTTGTGCCATTAACGAGTCTATAGGCGTCCCTGAGAAATGTGTTATCCATACATATGTGTGCACTATTTGATTATAACGTTGAGAAAGGCTCACACATTTAACGTTTATAATTACGAATATGTAAATATATGTATGATATTGACTCTCAATTAAGCTATATGTTTAGAGGAAAAGGTTGAATTGGGACAGGGAAGGGTCGTTAATATTCATAAAATAATCTGAGAGAGAAAAAACATGATTTGAGGCTAAAATTAACTAAATGTACATTCATGATGATATAATTTTGCCATAATAGTTTAATATAGTGTATCTTCATGCGTAATATTTGAACTTTTATTTTTAATTGAAACAAATAAAATAAAATTCAACATGTTTTAACCATTCTAACTGTCTTTGTCTTAGATGAGTTTTTGAAACTAGACATTTATTCAACAACATGATATTTCTATTAAGATCCAACACTATTTAAGTACAAAAACTGTTTTGATACAACATTTACTGCTTCTCGCCTACCCATACAAGTTTAAATTAATTTGCTACATGTTCATGGTCAGTCCAAATAAAATCTTATCAACAGCCATGATAGTCTGCGTAAACCCCAACCGTTGTTAGAATGTGTTAATGCATACACACTTAAATTGTATAACGTGTACATATGTTAATTGAATAAAATATTTTTTTCCGCATGATCAACTGCAATATGATGTCTGAATGTTGTACTCTATGAATAGTATTAATTCAATTTTACTCACTACAATCCACTGCTGCAACCTTCTCTGAGCAATTGGTGTCCAGCTTGTTACACATTGATATATCAATTTCATTGCCAGAGCACGAATACACTGATGCAACCATCGAAACCATGCTATTTGTTGTCTTCGCAGGCATGACATGGGCTCCGCTTAGAAAAATATTGGACTGCATTATTGTGCATGATCCAAATGACCTATTTGCATACCACGTGGACAAATACAACAATATGGTGTCGATTGCTATTCGTGGTTATTTTGTAGTTTCCATTAATTTTTTATGCCCTATACAATCAATGTAAAACTCCTAAAAACAAGTTAACTATCTATACACATTAATGTTATTGTAAATGTTTATTTCCAATTTCATGTAATGAAACGCAGACAAACAAAAATGTATTATTAATCACCAATTATCTTAACCACAGATCAGAACATATATTTTTAAGATATCGAATGAATAAATTCATGATATATTTTACTTGCCTTGCACTGAATCCAAGCATGCGGCATATAACCGTGGCTTCNGTCTTTCGAAATTGGTAAAATAATAAAGCGTTTGAAACACTGATCCTTGATACTATGGAAAATGCGTGGAGGATTACTTAGTTTTGATGTTTCGCTTATAAATTTTACAGCCTGCATTGCGCAGTGTAAGAGCATTAGCTTTTTCTTCCAGGGGTTCTTGGGTTTTCTTAACGTTGTTCTTACTATTTTAATACGTTAAGACTATTCAACACATTATAGATTTGTAAGTAAACATATTTAATGACGTTTTTCAAATTACGAACATCTGTGAACAAGTCCATTAAACTGCAAGAAGTATGTTTCCCTGTTTCCATTACAAACATTCATCTGAAACCACACAGACGTGTTTAAGATCAACATTAAATTTCATTAACAAAAATCGAACACTACAATCAGTATTTAAGTTGAATTTTACACATTAAACATATTTGTCATCTTAGTGTTTTCATATACTTTTGTATTTATGACTATACAAGTTCATGAACATTAACCAGAAAGTAACGGAATGTTTCATGAAGTTTGCAATGACTTCTGATCAATGGTTATAAAAAGACGCTGAACGGAAATGATTTAATTGAATAATTTCTTTATTATATGAAGTCTTTTTATAAGAACTCTGGCGAGCTTTTACGATCGCTTTTTGTCAGTCGTGTCGTCTGTCGTGTGTCGTCAATCTCAAAATTTACCTCTCTCTATTCTAAAGGCCACATATAATCAGATATATTTATACATAATCTTAACTGTGTCACGCGGGATCAAACACGTGGTTATTATGACAAATACACAGAATTTATTTTTTTACAGGCTAGAAGTCACATTACTTGCCCAATCACGAAAGTTGCTTAGAACTTGGGTAAATATAATGTCTAATCTAAGTTTTAAAAAGATCCCGATAGATTGAAAAACATGGCTTCCAGCGTTTTAGGCAGTTTATTTTGATGAATGTAATGACTTTTGATGAACAACCTATAAGTCGTATTCTTTGTTCAATGTAAATGTAATTTGCTCCGTACATTTGTTTTATTGATATTTCATTTTAGTCTGAAAATGATTCCGCCCGTTGAAAAAGAAATGTCTGCCGGGGTTCAGTTTTGGTTTTATAATAATTGTAAAACACTGCAATCTCTCTTGTTGTTACATTTTTGCCCATCTATCATGAAACAGCTCGGAATGTTTATCCTTAGGATATATTTACCAAGTTCGAAAATGTTCCCGATCCAGTGACACGGCGGTTTTCTTTTCAAGGATATGATAAAAACGAACACCGCACCATCCTGTTCATTAAGTTGGTAATTTTGTTTTATATCTAATTATATATCTGTCAAGATCAAATCTTTGACGCTAGGGATTTAAAAAAACAATTCCAGAAGCCAGATTGTTTACCGTAGCATCATAAAATCTGCTCATGACAGTTAAGCTCTATACAGGTTTCAAGTTAGCGCCTTAAGTGGACCATTTGTCACTCTTGTTTTATGAAACGTGTGCATATAACCATTCATGTAAACAATTCTTCCTATAATTCGGTGATCATTTGGTGTTCATGAAATGGTCCATGACATTTGAAATTATGTTACCATAGACATTCAATGGATTCTCTTTTTGTCGTCATTATGTTAGATCACTGATAGAAAATGAAAACTATGTACTAACTAAGAGGACGTAAACTCGAGTTCATTGTTTTTATGACAGCTGCAATCGCTTCCATTGTCATTCTTAAAATTAACAGGCATCTAAAGGAAATCAATGTTATGTTATATTGTCTTTTTTTAAACTTTGTTTTTAAACTTTGTTTTGAGAACTTGTACGGATCCACTCAGCCCGAGAAAAATGCTTAAATATGAGTAGTATATAGAGACTGATATGCGCCGCAATAAAGGAAAAATGGCATGAAATTATGTCATCATGTCTAGTTTACACAGGTTTGAGCTGAATGAAATAACGTTAATTTAACAATTAGTAAAGCACAGATATTGACGCGTTAATGTGATAACAATGCACGCTTACAATTTAGACGATGATTTTAAAATTCAATGTATTATGTGTGAATGACAGACTGACGTCAATTTTTCTGCCTCACAAATGGGGAATGATGGGTTCCTAGTCCTAAATGATGCAAACTGGCCCCTGATTTTGAACCTCATGGAGGAGAAACCGTGTAGTAAGATTTTTTCATGGAGAATACTAATCAGCGTAATTCAATAATCGCGTTTGTTTTTTGTCCTCATAACTTTTTTTTTTATGGAGAATACTATCAGTGTAATTTACTCATCGCTTATTGTTCCCTACCGGTTTCACCGGAGGGGACTAATGGGTTTGCGCTTAGTCAGTCAGTCAGTCAGTCAGCCTTTATGTCGGTGATCATTCGGTGTTCACAAAATGTTCCATGACATATGTGAAATGGCATCATAAATTTCTTATTGATGGTATTGTAATTGTCATTGACAGAAATGAAACTATGTACTATTTAAGAGAAAGAATAATCGCGTTCGCTGTCTTTGGACTGCTGCATTCGTTCCCTTGTCATTTATTAAATTAACAGACATCTAAAGGAAAGCAATGTAATGTTATATTGTCTTTTTTGAAAAACTGTTTTTTGAGAACGTGTACCGAACCACTCAGCCCGATAAAAATGCTAAAATATGAGAAGTTTATAGAGACTGATATGCGCAACAAAAACACAAACAAGAGCAAACAAATTATGTCATCAGGTAAGTGATCCAGTTCAGGCAGGTGTGAGATGAATGAAATCATGTTAATTAAACAATTTGTAAAGGCCATATATTGACGCTTTTATGTGATAATTCGTCACAATTAAGACGATGATTTTAAAATTCAACGTATTATTTCCGCTTGACAGACTGACGTCTATTTTTTCTGCCTTGCAAAATTGGCATGATGGCTTCCTAGTCCTAAATGATGCAAACTGGCACCTAAGTTTTGAACCTCATGGAGGAGAAACCGTATAGTCAGATTTTTTCATGGAGAATTCAATCAGTGTAATTCACTAATCAAGCATTTATTACATCTTTAAAACGTTTGAATGCTTCGGATAAAAGACTACGGTTAAACAAGTAGGAAACCGACGCACTTAACCGAGCTTGTCATCTCAAAAGTGACTTTTACTGAAATATTGTAGGGAATAGTTCAGTCTGCGTTGAAAAAGTTCTCTCTTGTATGACCAAATTAACATATATAATATTAACCCTGATACTAATAACAGAATCCGGCGGATACCTTACCACTGGTATACTTGCTAAATAATACATGTTTTGGATTTCGCAAAGTAAGTGAAACACTGGAACAGGATTGATACATTTCAATATATAAAGAATTTAAGAGCGATTTTAAAGTAACAAATCAAGTGAGGACTATGGTTGGCGTTTGTTTAGCCATTCACATTACATTAACCCCTCGGAATGTACTTTGCGGGACTATGTGTGTATTCATAACGCGTTATTGTATACCATCAAACTACAGTAGCAACGATTAAGCGAATATTTATACTTGTTCGATTCGCGAAATCCTAAACATTTCTAAATTTATATTATGTACACTACTAAATTCACGGATAATGTTATATAAGTCTCATCCACCATATATTGATATTTTGTATAGAAGTTTAAAAATAGGGAAATTAAATTAACTCAACACATGGTAAAATGATATATTTTACTTGAAAATAACCACAAAGAAGCGATAGTTAGCTTATTTTGAGACGTTTCGTTACAGAACAGAACAGAACAGAACTTTATCACACATAAACATTACAGTTTCTAGTTTTAAACAAAATGTTGATACAAAAGACATAAAGATAATACGTGGATTTTGCTGTAATATAATAAGTATAATATAGTAATGGATAAACTTTACAAATATAAAAAAAACGTGTTTTATCACATATTGACAGTGTATCAAGCTTAATATGGAATCGCTTTAGTATTACAAGAACACTATTGCACGCTGTTCAGACGAAAGTCGCTAATAAAGCTGATTTTCACAAACTGACGGCCAACTTTCACTGCAGTAATGATCGTTCATTCGTCTGTCATACAACGTCATACACGCTGCTCCTTGTGAGTCTTCTTTAGGAGTGGGCGNTTATCTAATCTACAGTTAAGAAGTAATCGTTATTTTAATGGTTCACTTGTGTGCTACTTTAATAATTATAATTTTCTATTATGTCTTATGTCTTATGTGTTGTTTAATTTTATTTATCATCAATGGGTAAGACTGACAATAAATGCCATTTCATTCAGTGGACGTCCAGCGGTCGGATTCTTTTCAGCTGCAAAAAATGGCCCTGGGCTGATATATCCTAAAAAAATGCATTGAAAATTGACCGTTTTATAACGGGGCCTTATGGGAAACGCATTTACTTTAATCTGACCTACAATTGGCTTCAGATCTACAGTGTTAGTTTTGTTTTCTAAGATTTGAACCTTATACCTAGTTTTTGACCCATTTTTCCTAGAATCAAGCGTGTTCGAGAAAGTGTAAAGAACAAAGTTCTGACCGAGTTTCATCAAGAATCAGACAAAGGGTGGTAACGAGCTACAGTTGACAACGCACACCACACTCGCACGACGACGATCGCATGGCACGGATTGATCCCTACAGCTCACCGTGAACTCTTCGTTCTCAGGTGAGCAAATATAGTTAATGATATTATTTCAAACAGTATGATTTAACTCATCTCATAACTTACAACACATCAATGTAGCATTTCTTCAGTATTTCCATTTATTAAAGCATTAATTGAAACAATGCATTTTCCCACCTTCCAAATATATGGTAATCAAGTAAGTGGATAACGAACTTTCGTAAATGGAATCCGAACTCACGATTACAGCTAATGACCCAAAGCACTTCAGCTAGAATGTGCTTCACTTAAGTTATATTATCAATAGTTCACACGCGCATATTGACACTTCATGTATATTTTACATTTCTGATTTCCCCGCGCCCACGAAGTGTCACTGTTCGAGGCAATCGAGCATTCCGCAAAAGTTTATAAAATAACTTTGAACTGACAATCTCATTCTTTTTAAATAATACCGTATAAGCCGTTGATATGTCCATTTAAAAACGATATATTATAATTTAATAACCTACAAACTTGAACATACTGGGGTCGGGCAAGCGTATAGGGCAATCCCGTGCCTATAACGACCGATATCCAGACTGCTCCTGAACACGTCTGAACATGATCAGGTGTAAATGTAAGCGGAATTGTGACTCGAAAAGGTGCGCATGCAGGAAAAAATGGACTCAAATGTTACCTGCTTGCGGTGAATGTAAGAGTACAAGTTGCTCGAACAGAACAACATTCATATGCTAAAACTCGTATTCGGTGTATTTTTTGTTTAAATACATGTATGCTGCATCACTCAACTACATAACTAAGGCATTGGCAATTACGCTTCAACTCGGGATGAGTTTTGAAGTAATCCAATTTGAGTCATTTTCAAGAATGTCCCGAAAGGCATATGCAATTTCCTCGAGGAATAAGGGCTTAGTTTGGGTTTATGTTCTTCAATTATTTTTTATATGGTTGATCAGATATTTTTGTAACCGCTCTTGTGCTATGTTGTTGTAAATAATGTATTGTCTGTATATTGCAATGTGTTCATGAAGATAGATTATTTTGGGTTATATTGTGTCATTTAATATTTAGTGCTCAACACTATAACATACGACAAAGTAACAACATTCAAAGTTAGCCTGCATGAACTGCACTGACTTTTAAATTAAACAGACAGAGGTTTTATTTTGGGAATAGGGTATCTCATTTCTTTCTACTTCCAAATAGCGTAAACCTGAACACTAATTATCTTAAATAACATATGTTTCTGTTTGTCATTATATATTTCACAAATATTTGTGACTATCGATTTACCTTATACGTCCCTGCAAACAATAATGACTTGAAGCAGACATTAGAAATCATTGTTACACAATGAGAAATTGCTTATAATAAGTCAATTACCCTTTTGTTACAGTATTTTCGAGTGCTATAATAATATGGCCACAAGACTTGCAGTTCAAATCCCAAAACGGGAGAATTTTGCTTTTTTTAAATTAAAGAAATTGTCTGCCACAATTTTCAACGTGTAATACTGAGTTAAAGCAATGATTTAACACATATTTATATAAGCAAAATATAGTAAAAGCATACGATTATTTGTCCACACCATAGATATTCTTTTATGTTTAATAAATAACATTTATTGTTAGAAACATACACATAGTTTTCCACTTAGATTCTTCTAAACTTTTTATATGTTAAAGGGCCTAACGTATTTTTATCCGTGTGCTTGGGGACATGGTTGATATTTACAAAACATTTTAAGACATTTTTCATATTGTTTAACAGCAATGACACATTCAAATGCTGTGATGGTTGAAGTTTCAAAATCAGTCATTATACTTTATTTCTTTGAGGTGAAGCCTTTTTTAGGGGCTTGGTTGACTGGACTACTTTGCGCCTAGGCTCAAGAATCTAATTTCGTACATTTACCTTTGATAAATGCAGCTTACTGTGAGAAAACAAATAAATACGGTGTAAGATGGTTTGTTTTAATGTG
>VMBQ01004485.1:0-52249 GCA_007657795.1 Dreissena rostriformis
TAATAGTATTGTCTGTTGATTGACACTCCAATTGTGATTGTCGTTAATTGATCTGACGTTCGCACGCCTAAGTTACGTACTTGCAATGTACGCAGAAAAATACAATGTTTTGATTAATTTATGCAGAGTGTTCGATTTGGCTGTGTAACATTGGATTGTTCAACAACAATCATAATTTTCAGTGTCTATGTAAAAAAATAGCAAGCAGCTAGTGATAATTAATTATACATTGCGTAGGTGTTCAATCGTAAAGCGTATCCTTCAAAACAAAAACAACTACCAGCTCGATGTGTGGTACTAGCTTTTTCCTTAGGTACGTGAAAATAAGCAAACACGGACATTTATTAAGCAAAACAGGAAACCTCCTATGTTACGTTGTTCTATTGACCTGTTTCAATTATACATTTAGTTCAGTTAAGAAACATTTCATAACTTTTCGACAATAATACTTATCGCTGTTGGGCTGACTTGATCAATATAATGTCCAGAGGTGATATCGATTAACGTTCCAAATTTGGTAATCTCTTCACTGTTGTTGGGATATATTTATCATTAATCAACACACCTGGCTTAAAAGAAAAACATGGCGGAACATTGCTTGCCGACCAATATTTCATTAATAAACACTAGTTACACAAATAGTATATGTTTATTAGAGATCGATTCAGACACACAACAACCATGAGTTGTAGGAATGTTGATTATTAACAAGTAGTGTGTTGAGTTTTTTCTTAGTCACGTAATGACCAACGGTAGACTTCAGATACAACTCTGTTTTTTTCCTATTATAAAATGCGTTTAACCGTTATTTTAAGTCATTATTAGTATCAGAGTTGAAGATATGTACATGATTTTCCTTTAAATGAGGCGCGTTTTTAAATTCAACAAGACTAAAACACCGTGGGTGAACAACTTGTATCACGTGACCGCAAAAGTCAACGCCGGTTGCAGAAACAGTCTGTAATCTTGTACATTAAGGTTAGGTTTGTTGTTGTAAAAGTTGTGACATTATTTGGAAAATCGGAACCAATCGGACGTTGTTATGTCTTCCGTGAACCATATGATCGCCACACGTACGACTATAAGGTGTTTCAGCTCTCTATGAATGTAAGCAGCATGGTTATTCTGACTCTCAGAATAATATTGTTTAATAAGTAGATGAAATGAAATTACAGTTGTTACGATTACAACTTAAAAAAACAAAACATCCTCATGAGCATTCTTGGTACGTAATTGTGTTAACGTATTATGTGATAGTTTAATTACGAGTAAGGGTGTCATAAAGGTAACGTTTAGTTGGAAACATGTTGCTTGTTTAAATTGCTTCGGAATAAAAAAGTTGGGAGAACAATTTTCCGGAATAAGAAAATAAGAATACCTCACAGATATGTAAACAACTGATAATGAAAAATGACAGTTTGATTTTTTGGACAACACTTTCATATGTATGTATGCATGCAAAATATCTAGTATTGAAATCAATCAAATGATTGCATAAGTTGATGTTGCCTTAATTGTTTTTCGGAAATATTCTTACTTTGTATCATAATTTCAACGCAAATTCAATTTCTTTGAGTAACCATAGCTCTACGAAGGGGCATCTAGATCAGGGTAACCCATTCATTTAGATCACACATAAGTGACTACAAATGATAGAACGAGCATCATGCAAAATCATAGATTTAAAATGCTAAATTTTTATTTTTCATCCGTAAATTGTATGTGAATAATTAATTGTATTAGTAAACCTTAATTTGTATTGTCTTTCTATTCATACGTGTTCAAATACCCATAGGTTCGATATTAAATACATAGAAGTGTTCATAATGTTACCAATTATACAATGGCTCAAATGTATCCTGTGAAATTAATCATTAATGTGGAATTGTTTTAAAGAGGTATATTTTGATCTTACTAAGAGTGTAAGGCGTATTTTTACTCAATATGTCATACACAATTCACATTGATCGTGCTCAATAACATAGGTTCAATGTTGATATTAAAGATCGCATACTTTTAAATAGGAAAAAACTAATATATTCGTGTGTAATCAGGAAGAGTTCCTGGTGGTGAATCGAGCATCATTTACAATAGCTTAAAGCGCATTTGAAGTTTGATACTTCACTTGAAACACGTTAGAGAAGGAAGTTACGGTGTTTTTCACAAATGTAAACGCAATACTGACTTCCTTTTCTTGTTTGAATAAGTCAAATGCACATTAATATATTAATTGACAAAAATAAACAAACACTATTAACTGATTATATTTTAAAAAGGGATTTTCCACAGAATCCCTTTTAAAATGGCCATTTTCAAGGAAATTTCATTTAAATAAACCCAATTTTTTCTCACTTTTTATAAGAAAGTACCAAAATGTTATGCTGGCAGTACAACCCTACTTAAATTCAGACAGGAAAATTGAACTAAAAATGTTACGCTGGCGGTACAAACTCCCCAAGTTTCATTATCACATCAAAACATAATTCAACTTAAATATTACGCTGGCAGTACAAACTCTCAAAGTTTCATAATAACTTCGACAGAAATAAATTAAACTAAAATGTTACGCTGGCGGTACAAACTTCCAAAGGTTCATTATCATATCATCATATAATTCAACTCAAATGTTACGCTGGCGGTACACACTCAAGGTTTCATAATCACTTCGACAGAAAAATTAAACAGAAAATGTTACGCTGGCGGTACAAACTCTCAAAGGTTCATCATCACATCAAAACATAATTCAACTTAAATGTTACGCTGGCAGTACAAACTCTCAAAGTTTCATAATCACTTCAACAGAAAAATTAAACAAAAAATGCTGGCGGTACAAACTCCCAACGGTTCATTATCACATCATCATATAATTTAACTTAAAATGTTACGCTGGCGGTACAACCACCCAAAGGTTCATTATAACATCAACAAATAATTCATTCTACTTTTAAATTTAACAGAAATGTTACGCTGGCGGTACAAACTTTCAAAGGTTAATTATCACATCAAAACATAATTCAACTTAAATGTTACGCTGGCGGTACAAACTCTCAAAGGTTTATAATCCTTTCGAAAGAAANTGGACGACGCACACGATATATAAACAGAACAGAAACCAATAAGATATGCAAAAAGAGCAAAATAAACAGTATATTACCAGTACGAAAGAGCAACCGATATCAGAATACAAATGCAGACAAATTGAAATCAGTAAACACGAAGACGCTATGTAAATATCTTGAAAACGCAAACAAAAAAGAAAAACTAGAAAAACGTATACGGTATGATACTATAAAGAAAACGCAGATTCCATGGGGTAAACATATGCCATGAAGATATCAAGGAAATAATATATTACATTTACAGCACAAAATGTTTATATTTGTTTATTATTCATTACTCACAAAACATCCGAGATTTGCAATAATTTATTGATATTTCTTCCAGAGGATTTATTCTTCATGTTTAGTGACGCTTATATATTGCACCTTATTCAAATTATTCGCTAAAATGTATGTATTTAGGATGCGTGCAAATATTATTTTATGCAAATTACAACACATAGTTATGAGGTTTTATATTTTAAGGAATTTTAATTAAAAGGAAAAAGGAATTACATATAATATTTTAAGACTGTTCATGTTGAAAACATTGCTCATCAATTATATAATAAATTAATAGAATACAAATTGTTTTAGACATAACTATCTGTAATCAATGGAATGTAACATGTGCCGGTTTAAGAACACTTTGTGATGTTTTAACAAGAATATAAATCCATTTTATCAAACCGTATCGCATCTGCATGTTCCTTCTGTGTTGATATCGATTGCATTTGCCTTCTAATAACCCAAAAATGGGGGCTCTTATGAACTAATTCAGTTAGTAATTGTCTAATCAAGGAATTGATAACATGATGATTTATATGTTGTTGTTTTTTTTTCAGTGCCAAACTACAATGGCAACAACACAAACGCCAGTTATATTTGTTGTACTGAACAATAAACAACATAAAATTGCTCAACCATATGAACATTGATCTGGGTACCGGAAACACAGACTAAGCTGTGATTTGAGTGTCAAAAGCTGCGCCATTTTGCGAGCGAGCTGGCGTGCGGAATCCAATCAGGCAAAAACAGAAAGATATCAAAATCGATGACAGACGATCTGCTTGTTCTGATTTTCAAGCTGTGAGCATTAAAATGCTCTTCAGATTTGCAGTCCTATCGGAAAAATGGAATTTTTTTTAACGCTTTCGTTCGTTATATATTATTTGGGGAGTTGAAAACCAAACTTCAAGAATACTGCTTCTGGTGAAATAGTTGGGCGGAATAATGTAACGGTCCTCTTGGATATTAGAGGTATAAGTAACTCCTCACTTCCAACATAAAACACATTTCGCAAACGGATTCAACGATTTTGACATAATGTCTTTAATACTAGTATATCTGAGACAACAAAAATACATTACTAATAATATATTTAAGTAGAGCTTTATTATTATATAGAAATCCAAACCATTCAAGGAAGATTTTATAAGACCAAATTAAACCGAAAACCGCCCCGTTCACTGATTTTAGAATTATGAAATTATCTGTTGTTATTTATAGCTCTTCCTAATGCTCCAGAACAAGCTCATGCTGTAGCTGACTCAATAAGTGAGAATTACGTGAGGATTGAGTGGGTCCTGAGCAATAATGGAGATGACCCAGATAAAATCACACTTCTTTGGAAGATGGAAAATATGCTTTACTGGAACGCAGTTCCCATACCCTCTGCAACAACGAGTTTTCATTTGCAAGGCTTGGCACCAGGATAGAAATACGAAGTAAAATTAATGGCTGAGAATATTGCTGGAAAATCAAACGAAATTGACATACTCGTCCTTGAAACGGAGGATTCTGGTAGGGCCTTTTTTCATAACATATGTTTAGTAAATTATTATGGCCAATTTGCTACATTTCTTTTTACAGTATGTCGGCAATTGTTCTTGAACCGCATGGGTCTCAACATAGATTTGTTCGCTATCAATGTGTAAATGTTACATAACTTACAATTATTTAGGGATACTTTTTAATTTATGTAACATGTTTTATTTTTTTTAATATTTATTGTCAACGCATTCAATGTCATTTCTGCCCTCTCAGGGCATGCTGCTTGGATTGTCGGGGAAGTCATTGGTGGTGCTTTCGGTCTCATTATCTTCTGTTCTCTGACTTTTGTTATATATCAAAAATACCTTATGAATAGAGGTAAGAGAACCAAACATATCTTTATGAATATTTATGTACTTGTTTTATTAGAAAATATGATATGATTTTAAACGTTTAGCGATCCAAAGGTTTGGCGGAATTTTGCATGAGTACTAATGTCTTTGCAAATATTGCGTTAGATTTACGCTTGATATGTTTTACATATATCGCAACAACAAATCTAACTTGGCATTGGCTGATACATCTTAAGGAAAATAATGACCGTACCACTTTTACAATAACAAGGCACAAGCATCCTTAAGTAAACTAAAGTTTTCAGTTCAATTGAAATGATAATTACATTTAAATGGTAAATTAATAATTGATCAAATGTGTTATTCACTTTTTTCAGTCAATTCTTTTGATCTAGAGTATTTGATGCGTTTTCCTCTGAACATCTTGACATATATAGTTTCCTTTGTTTAAGATAAACAACCTTTGCCAGAGAATTCATACGAAGATTTAACAAGAACCAGGTAAGGAGACACATATTGTGATTTGTATGTATTACTATTTTATTTAAATAGGCTGCAATATACTAAACGTGGCGATTTTTCGACATCTTCTTGAAGCGCATGGTCACAGGTTTATGAATACTTTTGCGACGTCATTTTATGTTTTTTACTACAGAAACAACAATGTTAAAAAACACTTAACAATCGACATATATCGGCATGTATGCTTATCATACTCGAACCATTTAGCGTTGAAAAAGGGATAGTGCGAATAATGCTAACTTGATCCGAAGCGTGGTGATAAAGTGGTGGTGGTGATGATAAAGAAGCCGATGATGTTGTTGTTGTTGTTGATGATGTTGATGATGATGATATTGGATCTATATTTACTTTAAACTATAAAATGCGCATCTTAATCCTATTCGATTGTTTTGTTTGTATTCCCAATATCACCAACAATGGACCTCGAAAGCTATTCTACACCAGGTACTGTGATATTTCCACCAATGATTTATATACATATATAGTCGACTGTGCTTATGCCAAAATATTACCAATAACCTAATTAGTGCTCGATGACCATTCAACTGTTCGTCAGTGCAACATTTTACATTATATATATTTTAAAGGAAATCACCATTTTGAAAATTGTTTATATTCCAGTGTAACACCATTTTGAAAGTAAAACAATACATACATATAAATGCAACAATTGGTTTTGTAATGAAAGCAGGTCCAGTGGCCGAATGCTATGAGGAAACAGGTTTCCATGGGCGAAACAACCCCACTTTCTTACAAGATGTACCACACGAACAAGCAGAAAGCTACGAGTATGTAGCGAACATCAAGTTGTCGCAGAAAGACGTAATTCCAATGCCGTTTGACAGCCGCATGTATTCGATTAGCCGCGCTATTAAAGACATCGTATCATTATGCATTTACCCAACATTGCATAACGGAAATAACGGAACAAAAACATTTTCCTTAGTCAAATACGGATTAACAAGAAAATACCGTGTACATTAACACTTTATGGAGCCGTTACTGAAGTATTTTTCTCATATGTGATGAATAGTTTGATGTTATGATCTTGACTTATTTATTTGCGGACAGTGTCATGTCAATCACTATACGCATACCCGAGTCGTTGTAAATTTTTGAAAAACATTGAGAGGGTTAATTTGTTATTATCAGTATAAATGTTTGTTTTTAATTAATTGGGTTTGTATATAAAGCATTTGGTTTCTATCTGTGCTCTATAAGGTTAAGAACGGCGGTGTCTGTCAATTACGTATTTCGGTTCTGACAAACATGTTGTTGCAAAAACTACACGAAAGTAATATGCTGTGGACGTATGCTAATACATAGTAATAATTCCGTTTTGTGTTAAAATGCAATCAGCTTTTATGCTGTAAACGTTCTTTACATTCTGAGTCAGTGTGTTTGTTTTGTTATTATATGTTAATTTAAATGTGAAGATGTTTGCTTTGCTTCCTAGTAACTAAACTGAAAGCCCAAATCAAATTGTGAGATCAATATGGAAAGTAAATGTTAACAAAATTATCTTTACAAAAACACATATATTGGCGACTTTACCGTGTGTGTGTGTGGGAGGTAGGGGAGGGGCACACATGCTACATTTATATCATGCCTGTTGAATTAGTTAGCCATTAATAACTATGCAATCACAATTACAACCTTAAACCATTCAAAGTTAAGAATGGTATCGTTATTTAATATAGTTTCAACGTCGTTATAATTTACAAGAGCAACTTACAAAATATTTGCACAATTTATAGCAAAGGCGTATACAACAAATCGATGCTGGAAAATGTGTTTAATTAATTGGAAGGATAAACTGATACTACCTTGCTTGACTACTGCACTCGCAATGAACTGCACTCGCTAACTACGAAAGGTTCGTGTTAAACTTTTTATAACTGGCGTGTTATTGGTACATAACTATATTAACTGTAGCTTAATACATACATAACATATAATACTATTTCAATTAACGTTTTATTTACAGAGAATTATAAACTATGTTTAATATTTGACCCGGCTAGTAAAAAACCCTCATAATACCCCTATATAATCTTTTTGTTCCCGAAGCAAGCACAGAAGCAAATGTTTGCGTTCCATCATTAACGTATGCATACTGTTTAAAACATACTGATTTTTCATCAATAATAATTCTCAATACTCAACATTTGAATTTCTGAATTATACTATTTTGTGTGAAGAATTTAATATTAATTAGTTTTGGCAAATATCATTTCTGGCAAATATCAGACACATGTATTTTATACATTCAAATGAACAATACAGAACAATTAAGCATTAACGGAGACCTCTATTAAGAATATATATACATTTAGTGTTGGTTTGTCGGTATTGGTTGTGGAAATACAAAAACACACCAGGATTCGTTGTTTTATTTTAAACTTTAAAAACATAATGACGATCACCTTGGTATTTTGGCTATTTTTTTTCGATATTAGTGGAGATTTGAGATACAAGTGGAATGTTGATGCAACATTATCCCAAGAACACATGTCAAGTTATAGTTACATCATTGATAATAATAATAAAAAATACTTGAAGGGAATATACTAGAACGATCACTCAATGTTCTAACAAATCTCATTCTGCCTTAAAAAAATATAATATGTTACCTTTCCTTTGAACTTTAACATGTTCGCAATGTAAGGAAATATGTTATAATTACCTGAATTAATATTAAAATCCTAAATCAGAAGTCGATGAGCGGGACCAACGAACAACAAGACGCCATTTCCTCATTGTTCATAGTGTTTAATATGTACATTAAATCATCTGTTTTGTTTTCCACATTTGCTCATTTACCAAGTGTTACACAGTTGATTTAAATATTCCTCCATGGGGAAGTAAGTGATCTATTTTAGACATCATTTTTTACTTTTGACCTGAACGTAACACATCAGCTTTTAAAGCCATATGATTTGTGTGTGACACAGAACCTCATATAGGCACGAAATCCTTAAATGCATGGTAAAGTCTGACTTGTATGGTGGTAATAAGATGCTCTTGGTTGACATTTGATTCAGATATATTAACATTTCTTAACATGCAGCCATCTATGTCGGGTGAGCTAAATTTCCATTTATTTGAGGTACTGTCTTTGTTAGGTTCTTTTAATATGGATAAGAAAAATAGAAGTAACTTATTTGAAAAACCCAATTTTGACAATAAAATTTACGTCAATGGCCGTTGACTCAAAATATGTCTCCTTCTCTGGTGAATCGCGTGTTAAACACCGCGTGTTAAAGTTTACATTCTAACCAATCTATGTTAAATTCATTTGTACGCACTAGCTTGGGAAATTTCTTCGATAATGATATACAGAGTAAATACTACATTTTAAGGAATAATCTTGTAATCCTTAATATGTAGTTAGACTAAAGTATTAAAATCATTGCAACCAACCAGCGAAAAGCACGTTTAATCAGATCATTGCATAAAACACCGTCTCGATAATGCACTTAAGCGAGGTGGTTGTGAATTTGCCTCATAAAAAGTAAAATGATAAGTATATATATGAGCTAATTCTAGTTACTATCCTAGTATAGCATTTAAGACACATGACCTCCACATATGATATACATGTGTAAAATAGATATTCAGGAAGACGTTGTCTTCCAGCCTTAAATGTGCACTTTTTAAGCTAGCTTGCTTTGGGAAACCACGCGACAGTAAACATAATGATATGGTCAAGGAGATTGGAAGCTTATTGGATTATTATTAAAATACACCTACACGATGTTTGAAATTTTGACCTCGAGACCAAAACTGCATATATGTACATATGCACGTAGCTCTAAGTTCACAGGTTTTTTCTAAACAAGATCAACAGAGCCGCGTGATAAGAAAATGGTACTTATGCCATATGCATTCGCGCAGTCTGGTCTGGGGCTACCCTGTCCGCTATTAGGCCACGAAACCTTGCGTGACTTTATAGCGGCTCTTGACCAGAGTATTTTTAATAATAAGTATGAAAAAATGTCCGTTAGGTCTCAATGTATCTGGGATAATCATGTGAATTTATTTTTGGTGAAATTAAGTCCAAAATACCACAACACCATAAACGCAATGCAAACAGTGACCTATTTTTCCATTAAAAATATAATATCACAAAAAAAACAGTAACAAAATTAAAACTAAACATTATGTTTAAATCCTTGACAAACATGTTTCATGTTGATTTGTTCACTTTCCAATATTCAATTAGATAATAGTTTTGTTTTATAAAAAAAGCTTTTACATGTACTGTATCATTTTTATTTGTAATTGTTTGAATATTGTCAGTTTTTCTAAAATCTAATTCAATACATACAATACAATTTTGATTTAAAATGATTAAAACTGTGGAAGCAATAAGAAAGAACGACAATCGTACATATGTTATGACAGTAAACATAGTGGATTACTCTCCGTTTACTTTATAATTGTGTGGGTGTTTTCAGCAACTTAACTCGTGTATCATAAACCGAATGTTTCGTTTAAACCTTAATGGAAAAACAGAAAAGTTATTATCAGCGCTATGTATACTAGTATTATTCTACCAAGGGGTGTTGTTTTAAAATCTGTTTATCAGGTGTTTGCTCTTTAAACATACAAACGAGCACAATTTTAGTGCACGTAACTTGGTGTCGTTATTGATTATAAACTGTCCTTCCATGAACTCCATTAATTGAACTTACAAAAGACTCTATTGTATAAATTAAAGAAACATCTAATTTGCTTTCGCTTTTTTGCGATTTTTTTTTAATAAATAAAACATTCAAGTGAAATTATCTTAGGAAATATTTAATAAATGGCACAAAAATACGAGATGAACTTGAATGCAATCCTCTTTCAAAACAGCTTGTTTCCTTACGAAAATGATACTCACATATATATTATGGGTACTTTATTTATGTGTCAACTGAAGTGATGATTTGCGAGATAAAGAAATGGAGGCATTCTCGTCATATTTATTTACAGTTTAAAGAAGAATTTAGAAGTGAAAGATAAAGTACTTATGTAAAAACACAAGTGAGACCAAACTAAATATCGTCCTAGTCGTTATAAAAAACGGTGCTGAATTTACCGAATCCTCGAAGCTAACACGAAGAGGCTTGTAAGGTCCCTCAGGTGGAGAATATACCGTTATTTTTTGCGTATTTCAACACGCGACATTCACGGTGATTGCAATGTCTCAATTATCGACATTATGCTCCATTATTGATAGTCTCAATCGGCTTGAATTACATATTATAGGCGTACGTAATGATTATCGTTCACTATAAAATTATCTTAATGGTATACTGCTTTGTCATATCTCGTTGTATAAGCTTGGTTACAATTGCAAGGTGACCCGTGTTAGCAGAGCAATGACGCTATTAATAAGACAACGTGTGTTTTAAGTAAATTACAGCATACAACAAAACATACTAATCTGTATATTTTATAAAATCACATAAAACTACGCACCCACAATATAAAGCACATTTAAAACATTGCATACATAGCTTTAAAAAGAAATGAATATTAGAAATGCGGAATATAAATTACCCAGATAAGCTTACATGGAAAGTCTTTGTTAACATGTCAATACAATTATATCGCCCCATAGAAGCAATTTGCCCTTGGTTTAAACACATAATGACACGCACCGAAACTTCCTTTTTATGATTTGACCTGGATTTTGTTTTCATTTAAGGCGAAGTTATTGATCAAAACGTGCACAATTCTAATATAGGTTGCAGTCAATAAAAGTTAATATAATCGGAAGACTTATTCAACGTGCCATATACGTATAACTGCCATAATCGATGTTTCGAAAACTGTAAGCATTGACTTGTTGCACGGTATAAGTATAAATACAATGCATGATCAATTCCGTGAATGCAATGCAATGCAATAAATACTTACCAGTCATCAGATATACATCACACACTCAATATTTATATTAGAAAATATGTTTACCTTTCGGATTTTAGATATAGGTATACAAACAAATATTTTGGCAGCTGAAGAGATTGTACACAGATTTAAAGTTACAATTCATTACAATATACTGCTTTTGTTTTTTTTTTGCTACAGTGGTAAATGGTTTAAATAACAAGACATAACAACACATTACTAAAGTATAAAAATAAAGATGGTTGTATTGTGCGGTTCCTTATAAAACAAAGTAGTAGTAATAAATATAATATATATGAATCTTTCTGTGCAAAAGTAATGTATGCACTTTTAATAAGTATTGTACGAACAGTTTGATAGAGCTAGCATATACTGATATGAGCAATATTTAATATAGCATAAAGAGAAAGCATGTTTGAGATTTGGAAGATTTGTGTCATTAAATATCATTCTTATAGTGGGAAATATCTATTATCGAACCGAACGTTAACTGACACTTCTGCGGACCTACTGAACTTATTTCGTTGGAAACAAACAACTTTGTATACGTCGCTTTAACGTGTATATCGTTTAAGGCCCATAACGTGCGAGAGCGAGACAGTTGACCGAAATCGATAGAGTTATTTACATAATCTGTTTTGTACAAATAGAGCTGGCGGTCCTGTTTAGTGCAATGATAAAGTATATTGTCATATGATTCAATAATCTCAAGCTTTATGGGTGACAAACCTCAAAGACACATTTGTGCTCAGGATATGTGAGGAACTTTGTCTACCTGCTTCACATCGTTTCGTGTAAGTACAACATATTTTCAAAATGGTTTCTAGGTTGAAAATGTTAAACATATAACACGTATTGATTTAATTAAGATTACAGAGAAAACTGTTAAAGCTTGTCGATCGAAAAAATTACTTGACAATTCAAAGGTTTGCTTCAAATGCAAAACTAATATTTGTATTTATATCTGTTGTTAACCTGTTGTATTGTTGAAGTGGGGACTTACAACTAAAATGTGTTTAGTTAATATAGCGACCGGACGATTTGTTAGATGGCCGAGTTGATCGAGTGTTCGTGTAGATGTGAAACTAGTGAACCGGATATCCTGCTATGGCCATAGCCCCGGAAGTCTTGTCAGTGGGATTAAATGGGGTAGGGCGATGATTCAATAGACGTCCTGTTCCAAATACGATCTTTAGCCAATAAGTGCCTGGTGGTGCCTCATATCACTTACGCTTCGTATATCGCGCAAAATATCGTGCGTCGCTGCGACGGTCGCGCAAAATATCGTGTGTCGCATTGAGTATCGCGCAAAATATCATGTCCGCGTTCAAGGGCGACGCACGAAACACGAAGCGACGCACGAAATTTTGCGCGACACACGAAGCGATACACGATATTTTATTATTCAAATATCGCCCATATTATCCGAATCTCGTGTATCGCGGTCTAATTTCAGACTGCGACACACGTCATACGAAGCGATACGCGATATTTTGCGCTGATTTGTTGTAAACGCGACAGTCGACAGGCGATTTTATAACAGCGATATTTGAACAGTACGAATATCGCGTGTCGCTTCGTGTATCGCGCAGAATATCTAGTATCGCTTCGTGTGTCGTGTGTGGCGGTCTGAAATTATACGATATTCGGATAAAATGGGCGATATTTGAATAATAAAATATCGTGTATCGCTTCGTGTGTCGCGCAAAATATCGTGCGTCGCTTCGTGTTTCTTGCGTCGCCCTTGAACGCGGACACAATATTTTGCGCGGTACTAATGCCACATACGATATTTTGCGCGACCGTCGCAGCGACGCACGATATTTTGCGCGATATACGAAGCGACACGCGATATTTAACACGATATATCGCCTTTTGGGCTACCTACACAAGGGCGATATTTCGTGGAACATTCTCGCGCGTCGCTTCGTGTATCGCGCAAAATATCGTGCGTCGCTGCGACTGTCGCGCAAAATATCGTGTATCGCGTCGTGTGTCGTGTGTCGCCCTTGATGAAAGAAGGGCGAGATAGATGGCACTATCCGGATTCCGTACTTTTCCGTGTTCAACACTTGTCTATCTATGCTATTTGTCATATGTTTCTTTTGCAAAGGAATTCGGAATTAAACTGCTTTTTTTGTTTCGAAATCTAGAATCATGAAGAAGTCTCCGAGCTTGAAGTAAACAATAATATAGGCTATTAACAATATCGTTTTACGAAAAATAAAAAAAATAAATACATTTGTCTATTTTTAAAGTTGTAAAAAACGAAGCACAGGTCCGTTTTCTAAAATATATTTGCGTATTTAGATACTACGTATCTTTAAAGGGACTTAATATACTTTGAATTACGTCATTGAATGTTTTAACTTAATCTCGTAAATCTCGTAAATCATACTATTAATAATAAGTGTCTCTCGCCGGAATACGAATCCGCGACCACTTGGTTTATGTAGAGGATAACAATGCGACGTGACATGCCAAATGTACTCCTTTTGGCATCGTTATGATAGAGGGGATTTTTAGAGTTATTTCGATATACAAGAATATGCATCATATGAACCCCGTGGCTTGATTAGTTTCTACCACAGGGGGCATTCTTTGAACAAACTTTGTCGACGGCAACAATCTGAGGTCATTAAAAAGGTTTTTGATAAGAGTTTATAAAGCTGCTTTATAAGTCTATTTAACATTCGGTTTTGTAAAGAACTAGTTTCAGAATTTACTTCATGTAAACAATCTAGTTGCTGAAATCCAGTATTACTATTTTTATATCATCTTCGTTTGTTTTGTGAATTTTTGACAACATATACATATATATATATGTTTTATATTCATCAATTGTGAACAGAACCCTTAACATAACATAGCACACACATACATGGGCAATTGGATACAATTCACATATCATGATGTCGTTAATCATTTTTGAGTCAATAACATAATGAACAAATTACAAAACCAGACATATTCAACATCATAACCAAATGCATGTTCATATGCTAAATACATATCATGACTGACCTTGCATGCATTCAGTTAAAATACAGTGGAAACTACTATACCGCAATATCAGAGGTACATGTAATCAATTGTTTCCATAAACCCGACCGACTCTGTTTTTGCTACATAATCCAGACTAAGTTTCGCTATATTCGATTATGTTCGCAATATGTTAGTTAACATAAAGATAAATCATATTGGAACAGAGATTTTGACGATATCTTTATTAAAATAGCCATATTAAAGTGAGGAAAAACCTCTTGTATCGAAAAGAACGTATTAAAGGGAGAATTATGCTGACCTGCCTTACATATTTTGTTGGCGATGTTATTAAACAAAAATCGTTTAGTCTCCTTAAATTATTCAAGGCCGATAACGTGCGAGTCATTTGAACTTCATGTCGATAACATGATTCACATGATCTATGTTGTGACGAAGCGCAGGCGGTCGAGTATAGTGCAATGATTAGATAAATTGCAATGTTATTCAATAGTTTCAAACGTTATGGATAGCATACGTGTACAGGTCATAACTATGTGAGGAGCTGTGTCTACCTGCTACACAGCGTTTTTTGTAAGTACTTCTTATTTTCAAAATGGTTTCTTCATTGAAATTGTTAAACATGTAACAAGCGATGATTGGTTTAACATTATCAGAGTAAACTGTTAAAGCTTGTCACTCGAAATAACCACTTGACAATGTAAAAGTTTGATTCAAATGCAAAACTAATTTGTGTATTGATTTCTGCTGTTTTCCTGTGGAGTTGTTGAATTGGAGACATTCAAGTACATTGTGGTTAGTTAATAGAGCGACCGGACTATGTGTTATATGGCGATTTTTGTAGATGTTAAACTAGTGAACCAAAAATCTCCCCTATTGACATCGCCTTTAGAAGTCTTGTTTCTGGGGTTAAAGGGGGTAGAACGATGATACAATAAACGTTCTGTTCCAGAGACGATTTGTTGCCTTATAATTCCTGGTGGAAACTCATAGTACACTGTGCGTTGGGCTAACGTATCAAGCGAAAGATAAGTTAGGTTTGGGCGGGCGATCTAATCTGTAATCTATGAGTTCTTGCGCCAGTGTGTAACAACTTAACCTCATACACGTTCCGAAATGATCAGTGGCTCATCTGTTATATGTTAAGCGTTAACTATTGATATTTTATAGATGGCATTTTTGTTTTAAATTTCCGAGAATGAACGTGCATATTACACAACTGCTAACACAACAATGGTTTCGAGAAAACCGTGCATGTACTTGAAAAAAACACGGATTCCTTTTGTTTATTTTGAAGGCAACTCTCGTATTACTGTTTTCCGTTAAAAATAAACTACAACGAACATTTCCAAATCTGAAACATTTTATGTTTCATTTTTTTCAATTTATCAAAACGTGAACAGGTCCCTTTAAAATGGTCTGGAGTCCAAACAGATGTTTCTTCGTGTACAAACTATATATTTTTACTTACAGATATTTTTGCTGGNAAACATTTTATGCGCATGGAAAGGTATTGTTCGGATACACATGCATACCAAATATGAAAGCAATATCTGAAGAGACACAGTAGTTATAAGCCTATTTCGAATCGCGGTCTCATATTTCGAAACCTGAATGCTGACCTCAAGTTCAAGGTCAAGGTCACATGAGTCAAACATGTTATGCGCAGGGAAAGGTGTTGTCTAGATACACATGCATACCAAATATGAAAGCAATATCTGAAGTGACACAGAAGTTATGAGCCTTTTTTAAAAGTGTGACACCGCGGACGACGCCGGCGCGGACGACGCCGCCGACGAAGTAACACCTATATGTCCCCTGTCCATAGTCAGGCGACACAAAAACGAGTTGCAATTGGTTTCAATAACAAATATTTTATATTTATTTACATTCTAATACAGCGGAATTTAAAACGGATAACTCGTTAGACTATTGTTTGAAGGGAATTATCTTATAAACTGACATTCAAAATGCTTACAAAAATGTAGCAAACTATTACATATGATTGCGTTACATTCGAGCAAGTGAACTTTATTGAAGTTTACAACGACCTCTTAAATGTCATTCAGTATCACTTCGGTATCAGTAGTTCATGTTATTACTAAAATATACAAAAATGCATGTAATTTACGTTGTCCGAAAGTTTAGCGCGTGCAGATAAAATGCCCAGCAACCATGTTATGGTATATACCCTGTGTCATACACCAAGAATATTCATATTTATAAAACTGTTAAAAATATTAAATACCAAACATGCACCGAGATCTTAAAATTAGTTTTCAACAGCGTTAGTGGCATACTTTAAAGGGACTGTATACCACGAATGACGAAAAAAAAGAAAAGTTTTAAAATACCGTATTTTTGTACAATTATTAGTTTATATTGATTAAAATATCACGACTGGTATATAACATTACTTTATTTAATATTCCATAAATTACATAAATATAAATTACGGTAAACCTATTGTAACCCTTTTCCACCAATGACATTTTAGCTAAGCAATGTACATGTTGTCAAATATGATGTCGATTTTGCAATGCAATGTGTGGTTTGCGTGGGTGACATTCAGTGAGGCACAACGTTTGGCTAAGGTTTAACTTGTCGACATGCTTACGTGCGTCGACACAACTAAAATGACATAAGAAGTGACAAGAGCAGCCTAAATAAAAACGATTTGCATTTTTGTTCAATTACAAATACTTTTTTTGTAAATCAACTAAAGCGAAATAAAAAAAAACTCATAAGGTGTTCTACGGGAAGTTACTTATACACTGATAAAAAACAACAGATTAGTGCAACCAAAGATATATGATTGAGTAACATTCAAACAAGTAAACGTATTCGGATGTCTACAACCACTCCTTTTAAATATCATTCACGTCGTAATCAGTAATTTATGGTAAAAGAAAATTGATTCAATGTGTAATAATGTTAGTTTTTCCAGACATACACAGATTCAATTTATGTATTTATGTATAATATGTTGTGAGCATATGATTGGTTTATGTGTTGTTTGTTTTCATCCTTATTTGTTCGAATATATACATTGTACATTAATTCTAAACAAATTAAATTATTAGTCTGTTTTCTTGTTTTAAATGGTCGCGAATGCGTTTCAAGTAGAACGTTCATTGTGGTAACCACATACTGGTAATCCAGAGCACATGGTGTTCTTGGAATACTCATTATTAGTCAAAAATGATAACATCAGCAAACACGTTTCTAAATGCATTTTATTTCATAGTAAAGTCTTATTCAGACATCACTTAAAGCCAAACTATTTCATATATTGAATTATTGTGACTATAAACTAGGATTTTGTCAACACTTAATACACGCGCTTTTATGAATGTCATCAACATTTGCCACCCAGTGGGCGGAGTCTAACCTGTGCAGGTGCATGTGTCGTCACTCGTCAACTCGTATGGTATATAGTGGACATACAAACAAAGGTACATAATTCTTTCCCAACTTGTTGCAGAAAACATATTGTATTTACAGTAATCTACATATTTATATCCTTTAACTGTCAAAGTTTGAGAGATCCACTCGGTAGGTAAAGAGGAGTTCAAATGAAATGCTTAATGCCTCCCACTCAACGGATGCATAACAATGTTATTTATGACGATTTCCACATGTTAACAGTTTTAAGAACATACCTCGATTGAGCCGAAACTGCCGGAAAAAACTGCAAATGATGTTGCTAATGAAGCGAGGAACAAGAATGTTGCACACACAGAGGTTAATTAAAATGAGAAATATACAAAAATGCACATGATTAAACTTAAACTCAACATTAGAAGCCCGCCACAAATGCAGTCCGCACAGGCTAATCATGGACGACACTTTCCCACTAAACTGGATTATCCCTAAGAAGAACATACATTTTGAGCTGATTGTTACTTCAATTGAGTGGATGTATCATCATCGCATTGAATTTAATCGAGGTTTTCTGGACGAAGCAGCTATTGCTAATGCCAATCTAATCGTAAATCATTAAGAAAACTATTTTATCCCTATTTTGAATCAGGATAAAAGGGATTGCACATTATTTTTAGAGTTCAAATACCCTCTTGTACGTAAAACAACAATGTAACTTTAAGCTTTTTTTGTTTATTTTACATGTGTAGGTTATATTCAATTATTCATATGCATTATTCATAAGATGTAAAACTGTAAATTTGCTGAAATAACAGATATTCACCATGCACGTTCGATTGCATTAACAATTGTAAGTGTATGCTATAAAAACTATTCAATTTAATTTTAATACAGTTTCTGATAGATATACAGAAAGCATGGATTTTTCAATAATCCCAGCCAACCCATGGAAAGCTTTTTTTAACTTTTCATCTTCAGTGTAAAGTTGTTATTTAAAACGATTATTCCAAAGATTACAGTTTTATTTGTTAATTCATTTACTGAAATTTGCAATACGAACATCGGTGAATAAACCCCTTTAAATTTCACACAATGTAACAATTGAAAAAAAAATGAATTCGTGCAAAATTCAAAAGATGAAAACACAAGATGATAACAATTGCAGGTTCTTTGTTAAAATGTTTTGAGACGGAAAATTGTGTATCTCGATTTCATATAAACTGCATGCAATTATGGATCATGTTTTATTTGTGTGTGTGTGTTTTTTTTATTATTTTACTGAACAAGTTGAAACTGATATTGAAATATGGTTTCCTTATAGAGCTTTTGCATTAATTGGGTTAGATCCATATTCTTGACCATTGATCTCTCCAAAAGACACCAAAGAGAACCGGTAATGGTTCTATCCAAGAAACACACATCACATTTGTGTCAATAAGATGCAATCAAACTACATTAAGGCGGTTTTAGGTAAACACCTTAGACGTGTTTTTAAGCGCAATTTATTATTCAATATCTGCCAAAATCATTTAAATGGACAATCAAAGAATGTATTAAACTCAAGGCACATTTAGCACACTGCGATTTAATAATTGCATGACAGTCCCAAACATGTGATCGTGTATGAGTTTAAAATACGCATTTTCGATACAGTTCTTTCACGAAATTGCAGGTCTTAATGCATTCAGTTTAAAATGTATGTATACACAGATTCTAAATGACCTAAAATTATTAAGTTAAGGGATTCTTAAATTATTACCGTCGAACCGAACTACTTCGCTGTTATGATCAACAGTTACAACTTCTATATTAGTAGCCGCCTTAATGCCACATTGTCCTGCATTACAAAAAAAATCATTTTAGTATGTATAGTTGAGACTGAGGAATGTTTCACCTTGCCGAAATTTTAAAAATGCTCCGAAAAGCGTCTTATTTATGTACACTGTATGGTTTTTAGAAACTCTGCGAGTCGTCCTATGAAAAGGGATTATTAGTAGTTCGCTTGTGAATAACAAATATTAATACAACACAATTATTCATGGATTGAATACGATTTACAAAAGCATAAACAGGTCGATGGCTGAGTGCAAACTGTTGTATCAGTTTACTATTTCTTCGTGAGATACAATAGTTTCACACTAAAACTGCATCCCCGCGGAAACAGAAGTTCCGTTTGAAATGAGTAGAGATTGCTTAAATTTTACATTTGTATGTTGAATTTAAAGTTAAAATTGTATTTTTAGCAAGTCTTATGTATGACTGTAACAAACAAAAACTCAGCGAAAATAGAAACAACTCACTCGTTGTATGGCGGATGAATACATTAATGCAATATAGTGCTAGACAATACGTCATAGTCACTTGGTGAAACCGCGTTTGTTGATACAATCGCGAAAGAAAGTAGTATACTGTGTAGAGATCGTCAGTTCCTTAAAGGATTAATTCATCTACAGAAGCGTAGTAGAATTTTATATTTACCTCCCTTATTTATGCATGCATGTTGATTTTTATGCATAAATGAACGTTGTTTAAGGATCAAAATTGTTCATTTGATATTGAATACAAATGTGCGAAAGAAATACGTAATGTTCACAGCGCAGGTAGTAATGTGTGTGTATTTCGAAGTTTTTGACGTCCTTCCGCATACATTTAGGCTGCATTAGGTGATGACCCGGAGTGTGTCCCAGCACTCCTACCTAATTCGGTTACTTAACTCACGAAAGTTGGGAAAAACTTTTCAGCTATTTAGTTTTTAATGAAATATATTCAATTATGGTGTGGTATGTTGCTGTGAGGGTTATCCGGAAGAAACCCCACCTGTCTGGTATGGTTACCTCAAACCAAACTCACATGCGCCTGGAACGGGGATCGAACCCTAGGTGAGGAGCGCATATACCAACAAATGCGCTTACCGGACCGCCGCACAGGTAGTTATGTGTGTGTTTCGTTGCTTTGTGATAACTCAGTTCATCTGTCTCTTCACGTCACTCTGAGGGGACATTTTCACATGTAGTCATTAAGAATCCGAAATACCGTCAGTTCAGGTAAAATGAAACTACTCGCAGCGATTACCTCCCCTAGCTGTTTACTTAATAAAGCGCAAAAAAAATCAGTAGTACTTAACTTTAAGGTACTGTATCTGAGTGCCAATGTTATTGCAGTTTGCGATGGTTATGCATACTTATGTTTTTGCATTATTCCAATAAATGTCTTTAAGTCTGAGAACGATCCTCTACATTAAAAATACAAAATATAAGTATCGCATATTGAACTAATGTTCACAAGGTTATGTAAATTGGAAGGCGAATTATTATTTAGGATATTTTATCATCATCATCATCATCGTCGTCGTTGTCGTCGTCGTCGTCGTCGTCGTCGTCGTCGTCATCATCATCATCATCATCATCATCATCATCATCATCATCATCTATTTGATCTTATTCATCATATTCATCATATTCATCATATTCATCATATTCATCTTATTCATCCTATTCATCATATTCATCATATTCAACATATTCATCATATATATCATATTCATCATATTCATCATATTCATCATATTCATCATATTCATCATATCCAACATATTCATCATATTCAACATATTCATCATATTCACCATATTCATCATATCTATTATAGTTATCATATTCATCATATTTTTATATAAATTATATTCATCATATTCATATTCATATTCATGTTCATGTTCATATTCATATTAATATTCATATTCATATTCATCGACCGCTTTCAAACGACTAACTGATAGGTTTTTAAGTCATCAGTCAAGTATGCAAACGATTCAACAAATGTGTTATCTGCCAAGAGGACACACCAAGTTCTGAAAGGAATTATAACAACTAATATACAAAGGACATTAACCAAAGCAGAAATTAATACGCAATAACAAACAAAAAGATGATGTTATTTAATAAACTTACTGATATTAAAAGTTCATAGTCCCCGTTAATTGAAGGGTTAAGCAATCTTTGTCTATGGCATTGTCTTGTTATTTTTCGAAACTGTCGTTTTATAATATATCACACAGCTGTGTCCATAGGTTGGAATAAATTAAAGCACGTTTTCAAAAACATATTGAGGCCTTGAACCCAAATCTCTTTTTTCAACACAACATATGTTAAATTTAGTTCACATATATATAAGTTTCAAATGGAATTCATAACGCGCACCTGGTAAAAGAAAGGTATGGTACAATACAAATGCTATCTTTACTTTATTAAAGAAACGTCTTGTTAACACTCTAGAAGTCACATTAAAAGTTCAATGTTCAACACCAATGATTTCATGTAAAAGAAGACGAACAAATAATAAAAATACAGCTTGTCTTTAAATTAAAAAAACAGGTCTTCCCCCTATTCTTATTCATACATTTTAAGGATATACACTTGCGTATCTCATTTAATTAGTGCCATGCAACATATAGCATTTAAAGCTGTATTAAGTGTTTATATGCTGAAGTGTTTGCTATGTTAATGTTCTGTTTGAATGGATTTTTGTGTGTGCATGCAACCTATTTATTATCAATACAATATTACGTTCTGAAAAGCTCTTCATGTTATTATATCGATACAAATTATACTTAAAGCCACTTTTTCTTAGACTTGTGTTTTTTCTGTTTATGACAGCATTCAAACTGCACATGGTTTAATAAAATTTGAACCAAACGTAAGTCAGTAGTTCAGAAATCAACAAATGTATCACGCACTCAAATCACATACGTAGGCCATTGTTTTGTCTTCTTTCTTCGAATAGAGTCTCGCGAACTGAACATATCCATTTATACTATGCTAAAGCCAAAGTCTGTCCCAAACTAAACTGTATATTCAATGTGCATTTATGTTTACCAGACTTCTTTTTTAAGTTCACCACTTACGTTGGAAGTGTTTTCTAGTGCATTGCTTTTAATTTATAAGTACATAACTGCGTACTCAGGATATCTGCCAAAAATAATTGCTCATGCATGTTGTGTCTTTGTTATTGCTATTACTGTTTTAATACTAGATTACTCTTCACATTTAACATCTAAACAAAAAGAAACAACTCTTTTTTAGTTTATTACGCAAAGGTTCCTTAAACAACCATATACTTTTGTTATTGTAGTTTGCCATATTCTACTAAATTAGTGTTAAGTTTAATGCAAATAAAACATTAAATATATATTTTATATTCGCGTTTTCCCACTCTTAGTTTGAAATGGATTTTGCATGCGTTTTTTTTTCTTTTGTGTATGTGTAAGTCGTGTTTTTTGTAATATCGCTCCATCTATTAAATGACCTCATAAGGCTTTATGCAACTCGAGTTTCTCACAATTCATATATGTATTGTTTATACGTGTAGGGGAATAGGAATAAAACTGTGATGATTTCACATGAATAGTATGTGACAGCTGCTTAATTTAACGTGTACTGTGCTAAGTAAAATGTAATAACAACAGAACAAAAACAATTATGTATGTGTGTTGATTTAATGACGATTTAAAATCAATTACGGGAAACATTATTGCTTCAAATTATCAGTTGAAAATAACGGCCTAAAACAAATCTGATGAATTCCAAAACGTATTACGTATTTTGAAATTGTGTTTCTTATACGTATAGCAATTGTCTGTATTTTATATGGAACTTAAAAATAAAATATCATCACGTTTTACTTATTTAATTGTGTCCTCATTTTACAATATCTGAGGAGGAATTTAAAATATATGTGGGTAAAACTAGAAAAACATATATTACAATAAAATCATCAAGACAACAGGAAACTTATGTATAAACGTATTTAGGTCAGCGTGCCACAAACAGTACATGAAAGTAATGCTCCAATGCAATTTATAAATTAAGATGATTAACAATATGCGGTGGTAACAATTGCCGCTGATGATAAACGTTACATGAATATACAAGCGAGATACTTTAAAATGCCCATAGAAAATAAACTAGGTGAACTCTTGTTTACGGCAAGTGCTCGGTTGCTATTCAATAAGACAAAGTACAAAAACACATGACGATCAAACACGCCAATTAATTAAACTATGGTCGCCGCCTTGGAACGGCTAATGTAAAGCTATCAGTGAGGGTTTAAACCGGGTTTAGGTGGCCCAGAATAGGCCACTTGACATTTACCAAACATTTGTCAAAATAAAACTTTTAATTGTAAACGGTAACCTCAGTCGACTAGTGCTAAAAAGAGTTTGGTATTCCCTATTTAAACTCACGGCAATTGTTTTTATTATATTTCACTGCCCACGATCTAGAAATTACTCCCTCGATTAGTACAGGAAATGTTTGTGAACAAATGACTTCATGCATTCCATGTTTTGTCGCACTATCGAATGTTTTACGGTATTATATTCATCGTATAAAAGCATGAAATAAAAATAATAATTTTGATGATTTCAGTGTAAAATCGTATTAGCATTTCATTTTCGATCATATAAAAGAAACATTTTCAATCGTGAAAATAAGTTTTATATGACCTATCATGACCTGATAATATACCATCTGACACTAAAATCAACAATTATCCTCAATATAATATCATTTAACAATAACATATGTAAACTAAAATCAGGTAGTTGCAGAACATTGGGAGATAAACGCGTTAATCACACAGTTAGTCACCATGCATACACATGGAACAATACTAGCACAAAACAACCCTGCAACATCGGATTACTATTCAATATATACATATGTAATGTGGTCCATCGGATTGACTTAGAACTTGTTGTTTTAAAAACATATGAAATTAGTATCCACGTTTCAATGAATTTTGATTGAAATTATTTCCATACAGAACCAAAACCAGACGAATTACCTATGTTACTTTAGAAATTGTCTTCCGATTATGTAATGAAGCATACGTTACACTAAGTATCTAACATCACGATGAAGGTATGCACAATTACCACCTACAGATTTCTTCACACTGGTATATTTGTGGCATAATTGGAGTGTGTACTATGCCTTATGTTATAATTTCAAATGAATTCGACTCACAACTTTAGTATACTTTACTTTACTTTAATATAGGTTATGCGGGCTGATTATCCAATTTAAATGCAATATTGACCCACAAAGGAAAAGTACTGATTTTCTGTGTACTATATAAAATATTTATGTAAACGTCTTATATATTCAACAAATCAATAACTTCTACATTTATTGTGCTTATATAGAATGTACTTACTTTTCTGGAAATCGCTAAAACATATCATAAAATTCAAACTAAAAAAAGAAACAGGTTTGATTTTGTAAAGCTGAATTTATACCTGTCACTCTTATATGGTGGTGATATTCGTCAACGGCAAGAATATAATCTTGCAATAGTAAGTTAATATAATCTTGCAATAGTAAGTTACCCATATTTAAAGGGGTGAGTAGTAACAATTTCTGATCTGGGCAAATATTGCCCCTTTTCCATTTAAATATCACTAACATGCTTGACCAGACATCATTATAAAGACAATTTTCATGCAATTTTGTTTTTAACAAAATTATGCACTGCCCTGAATTTATTAATTAACTTTGAACACAATGATCCAATGTGTGCTTGCAATACGCAGTCGTTCCAATGTCAATAGTTCTACCCACTTATGTTCATGCATGACGTGAAGCGCGTAGCGTGTATCATCTTAATTATGAATTTCCGCCAAACAAGTACGACGCTCTTGACATGTAATTGGCAGTTCGTCAGTATAACCTAATCAATAAAGCGTATAACAACATATTTCCGTCTGCTTCGGTGAACAATATCAATATCAATAACAATATCTTTTGATATTCTTACTCAAATGCTGAAACAAAAAGAAAAATGCATGTTAAGCAATCACAACCGTCTTTTTGAACGGAGAAACACGCTTAAAAAGCAGACATTTTTATAAATTAAGCGACAAGCTTTTTTTCCAATGGTAACATATATTTTAGCTGCATTTGTATTCGATAATATTCGATAACAAAATGTTATAACAGTTCTAGGTATGATCATGTTTATTTTATGTTTGCAAGATGTATACAATAATGTTTGTTTTTATCATTTTAATCCCTCAATAAATTCACTAGAATCAAGCAAAGTATGATACACTCCAAGACATTATTAGATATAGTTTGAAATGAAATAAACGATGACAATAGTCATGTGATATTTATTTAACGCTGTTGTTGCGGATTTGTTCACATATTCCTGAAATGTTTTATCTCTATGCCATGTTTTTCTGTAGGCTGTTCAAATCAGATATGGTAATTCAGTATTTTAGTTAAAATAATTACTTAATATGTATATTGCTAAACGTTGAAACGATTAACAATGCCCATTTATATGTCGATATGAGTTCTTGGAGTTAGCATATTTTGGTTACATAACATCGTTTGAAAAGACTATCAAATTAAAATGCATCTTCTTAGCTGAACTTATATATAATAAGACGATCTCGGAGCATTTCAATGCCCAGCACCTTTTGACATGGTTCTAATAAAGAGGTATTCGTGTAATATTTAATTTCCACGAAATACATGTACTAAAACTCGGTACGATTCATTATACATTTTGACCACGGATACATGTAATGTTCGCTCATTCTTGGAATAAATTACACAATGCCTAAAGTCTCAAGTCATTGAGCGTGTTGGAATCATTTTCACAAATACTAGTGATAACTAAAAAGCAGTGTTTAAACATATATAAAAAAATGTGATTTAATGCGAGGCGCTGGAAGAGATGGACAGCTTCACCTATCTCGGCAGCATCCCGGACAACAATAAAGTAACGGATGCAGACGTCAGATGATGTTATACCCCAGTGAAACTCATTCTAGTTGAATAGTGTAAACTATTTTCATGAACTGTTTAAGTTTCTTACCCCAATGTCTTCATGTATAACTCACTGTTTTCCTCCCAAATTGTTGTCCAGTCTAGCCTGACCATATAATAATTATTGCTGACCAGTTAGATTTAATGACCAGTCAATATAATTACATATACAGGCTAGAATCAATTTTGAGCATTTATTTCCTTTGTTTACAACTGATAATAGTCACTTCCTGTTGGCAAGACAGACCTTTGTCTGTAAAAGGATAACGTTTTCCGTCAGTAATTTATAAATATACCTATGCATATCAATTAAGAATGCTACTTTACACATTCTTAGTAAATGTTACCAGTTAAAACTGTCTTAATCCACAGATTTCTCCATTTAAACTTTAACTCGTGCTGTTGTGAAAGTATTGCAGCCATCTTGATTTTTACGTTGCTCGGTTACATTCAGCTAAGCTGCAGGCTACATAGCGTTATTCTATTGTTTTTAAAGTATTAATTTAAAGCAAATTGTACCCGATTGGAAATGGTAGGAAACGGCCATTTGTGATCTTTATATTTCCTAATGACATTGTTGTTGTTAACATTGTATTGTATTTTTTAATCTTGCCAAGAATTGTATTTCTTGGCATTACATTCGAGCACCTGTTTCCGGCGCATTATTTATTGCACCTGGCACATTATTTATTGCGCCCGGCACAATAATTATTGTGCTCGGCGCAATATTCGTTGTGTCGGGAACATTGTATCGTGTGCTCGGCACAGGGCGCACCGCGCCGTGTGCTCGGCATAGGGCGCAGTGTGCCATTCAAAGTACTATATAAGGCTAGGAGATTCTGATAAGTAAAAAAAGTAACATCCATAAGTAACATCTTCCACGCAACTTTTGCTCAATATTTTAAAGTAAGATAAACATTGTTGAAATAAAAATACATGTAACCTTTAGTAGAACAGTAAACACAGATGTATTACATTATATATTTATTGAAAGACTTATATTATACCATTAGTAACATTTCTTGCTGGAAAATAAAGATTGTTTGAAAGTTATTCGCGTTGGTTTGGTAAACTGGTAATCTTGCCTGATCACGCGGGATCAGGACCCCAACAATATCCCATCGGTAAAGCACAACCAGCCTTCCATGATATGAAGAAATCTGGAGATTCCACGCGATAGGTATTAACACCAAAAATGAAAGCTCTTCAATACCATCGTTCAGCCAATATTACTCTTTGAAGCAGATACCTGTATAACCTACGTCACATACACGAAGAAAATCCACAAGTGTCATGGAAAACTAATGAGCATCTCCTACATGTAGCACAATACCATAGAGTACGTCCATAAGTATCTGACCCATATTTAAACTTTGTCTAGATATTATCACGATAACCATTCTAACAAAGTTTCATCAAGCTTGTGTCATACATGTTGCCCTTACAGTGGTAATATTAGTGAAGATTTGACATGGTGACACGTAAGTGACCCAGGTTAAAACTTGGCCTAAGTATGGTCAAGATAAACATAATAGTTATGTTACATAAATATTGAGTCATAAATGAGGACTTAAGATTGGTTACAACGTTTTTATAAAATCTGACCCGGTGAACATTTTTTTTTTGCACGCAGCTCAGATTCAAATACAGCCTATGAGAGTGATGTAGAGGATTGTTTTAAGATTTGACCTGGTTAATTTGACCAAGTGACATAGGTTTAGATGCATGTGACCCACGTTCGAACTAAAAGTACACAATTTCAAGATATATAATCTGCCCAAGTTTCATAAAGATCTTGTCATAAATGTTGTTTTATTTCTATAGTGTTTACAATGATTTTCTTAGATTTGACGTGGTGACCTAGTTCTTTAAAATACGTGACCACGATTCGTTATATGCCTTTGTATTGTTTTAATAAACTTTCTGACAAAGTTTCAACTACATTGAGTATCAAATGTAGCCTCTAATGCGGTTACACGTTTTTTTGTCTAAGATATGACCCAGTGACGTATTTTTTGGACGCACTTGACTCATATTCAAACAAGGTCTATATATAGTACAGATAAACATTTATCAAAATTGGATGGCACATGAGGCAGAGTGATAACAATCTATATGTTAATGATGCACACCGCGTGACGCCGGACGCCGGGCATAATGTGATCACAATAGCTTACCTTAAGCAATTCGTGCTCAAGTTAGCTATAATGCAGAAAGAAAATACAAATGGCATTAAACTGAACCGAACGGTTATTTGTTTTGCAAGTAAGAAACAATTTAGATATGCTACTGCTTAAATGCGAATTGCAGGTATCAACAAACTGTAGAACATTGATATGTATTGCATTACTAAATAGTTCTGCTCAGGGAGACTAGATGGTTATGTTAGCCATAATGCATACGTCTTCATACTTCAAGGAATGTTATTGACAGTACAGTCAACTTCGCTTGATATGATAATGCAAAGAGTGTATTGTATAATTCAGAGCCATATTGTCTAGTCTGATTATAATGTTGTTATTCAATATAAATCGTGTAACAATGTAAGGGTGAACATATAAGTGTCAAGCATCAATAAGTGATGAACTATGGTAACAACTTTTTTGTTCTTATGTAAAATAAATAGAACATGTTATTAGTAAATATCTAGCAAAGACATATCGAAGAATGAAATAAATTCAACCAGACATTTACGAAGGCTTTCACCGAAGGTGATTAATACAATTACATACTGCTTTGACAAAGATGTAACAAGGTTTGACTTTGTGAATGCTTCTTTTGATCTGAGATTTCGAATAACTTATAAGTCGCAATGTGCTTCTCGTTTATATAAAGTTCCATGTCAATGCACAAACGATTAAAAAGACGTTCGAGAGCTATACAATTTTTCAACCAACAATCATATCAGTATTTTACAAAATGATCAGCTACATTATCTCTAATATAATTGAATGTTTATGTGTTGTTGTTTTTTTTGCCTTTATATGGATAGAATAATATTTTGATATATTGTTATACACTGAAAGGGATTCTCAATATCATACAAGAGGAGTAACCTGTCCATTATTAATACATCAGAGTAATTTACTTATAATATTTACGCAAAGCAGAACATAAAAAGCTGATGTTGATAGGGGAGAACATTAACAATAGGGCATATGAACAGGTAAACACAAATTAAAAACATGTTTGCATCCGTTTTTCTGTTCAACCTTGGGACATTTGAACCTCTTTAAGTAACACCCATTCTGGAGATTCTACTTGCTTTGTTCTACTATGGCAAAACTAGGAGTCCATCGTTAACAGCTGCCGCATGTACCTGATCAGGTTCTGCAGTCCATAAAGGTAGTTGCCATCGCGCTCGTTGACATCAAACACATGTGCGAAGTCGATCATTTTCACCTCTGCTAGTCCACCGTCCTGCGAGGCGATAGAAGAACTGTCCTCAGTGGATGCGGTATTTATAGAGACACTACTGTCGGAGGCGGTCTGCTGTAAGTCACCTTCATATATTAGCAGCAAAGAACTTGCATAAAATGAGAACATGTTTTGGGTTTCAAACCAGTGTTCAATTTCTAGTAGCTTATCCAACATCACTCGTATAGCGTCCTTTCTTAAACCATGCTTGATATTTCCTTACCCTGTAAATATACAAATGAATATCAAAATTATGAAACAATGATGTGTTAAACTGCAGTTTGTAAAGCCATTATAAAATTACCTTTGGTACGCAAATTATTATTAAACAAGAATATCTGTGAAACTGATAATGAACTTTATAGATGCATGGGTTATTTGTGTGGAAACGAATTTAAGAGACAATTACTCCCTTAAACAAGAGCACCGTCGAGCGGATGCTAACGCTCGGCTGTGGGTGCTTAGATTTTTTTTTTACCTTTGACCTTGAAGGTCATTTTTACCCTTTGACCTTGAAGGATGACCTTTACCTTTCACCACTCAAAATGTGCAGCTCCATGAGATACACATGCATGCCAAATATTAAGTTGCTATCTTCAATAATGCAAAAGTTATGGCCAATGTTAAAGGTTTCGGACGACGACTACGACGACGACGACGACGACGACGCGGCAGACGAGAGGGCTATGACAATACCTCGGATTTTCTTCGAAAACAGACGAGCTATAACTGATTGGAGCAGAATAGTATGATAGTATGCACATGAATACACTTAATAAGTAGACTGCAAATAAAGTTTTATCCAATTTGGATCATAAATATCTGTTTTCTAACATATAAGCATACAACTCTTTAGAAAAAAATCATATTATTACTCAATTATATTATTGAAGCAGAACAACCTAAAAATATATACATATCCATCCAATGTTTTAGATGACGTATCATGCAATGTGGTAAGTAAGTTTCAAAGATAAAATGTGGAAAATAATAAATATCTATGCACGATGTGTATGCCCATCATATATGGGTGCAGCATATGAAGTTTCATACAAATCGTATAATTAGATCTTGCATTGATACAAAGAGTGACTTATTAATAATCAAACGACAATAGCTACCGAACAACCTTATAGAAATGAGCATTTTAATCCTATAGGGATGTTGCATGTCAATTTTGAACAACTTCAGATCATAAGTGGTTGAGATTAGTGGACGGCAAGAGTGACCGATGCAGGACAGGCATCTTATAAATCAGAAACATTTATATGAAAATTTGTTTCAAACTTACTCATACTCTATTCTATCAAAATTAGATTTCGAATGGACGGAAAAAGCGGCAATTATATGCTCCCGCTCTTTTGGGGAGAATAATACACTCAATATCAAGGTACACGAATGCTACATTGTGTATTTATTTAATGATTAATTTACTGGATCATATTCTCTAACTCCGGTTGAAGTAAACCAACCGTTCCTTATCTCCTCGTCTTCGCCAAGACTGCGGCAGAAAAACTTGTCATAATCCTGCATCCTTTCCTCAAAAGGATCATACGTCTGAAACAAAAACGTTAAATCATCAGAATACAGACATATAGGACGTAAATCATCTTAGTATGGTCGACATGTAGATTGAAGCCTGATGCTCATTTGTAACCAATGCTAATTATCATACAGGTACATATTCCTTTCTGAGAATTCCGAGAGTAGATGTTCATCAAAGACATGTTTATTTTCCAATGTTTTAGTGCTATCACATACAAGTTCAGTAATAAATCAAATACAATTTCACTCGTAAATTATTTCTATAAATACCCATGCATAAACAAGACTGGATTTCAATTGTCCTCCCAATTTTAGTTGTAACTTTGAAAAATGCCATACATATAAATAATGCATTGACAACTTAGTAAACAAAGCAAAAATAGTGTGCTCCATGTAGAAGATGCGGAACAGCCCTTGGAGGCATTTGTTTTCAAAGGCCTGAATCATGTGCTCTGTGTCCGCGTGAAGCGTCCTGGTTTTTCAGACGTACAGTAGGATGGGACTAAAAGACCCTTGTAAAACCTGAACTTGGTGGGGAAGCTTATGGCGCTGCTTGTCCACAAACTGCATAGTCTGGTCATCGCAGCGGTCGTCTAAGTCGGACCTCATCAGTACTGGTGCCATAATTGGACAGGGATGTTCAAATTTACTTGAAGCTGGTCACCTCTTCCAGTATTTTGCCGTTCATGGTGATGTCTGCGATGATGTTGTTCGTGCTCGTCACTATGGTCTTCGACATCTACTTGCTGACTTCCATCCCGTAGACTCTGATCCCGCTGTTTCAGATAGTCTTTTATTGAGGTCTTTGCGATCGCTGATGGTGCCACCCATGACGTTAATGTCATCAGCGAATTATAAGTTAGAGATGGGTCTTCCACCGATAAAGATGGAGGTGTGGTGGCCTTGGAGGGCCTTCTGCATTATCTTCTCCTTGACGGACAACTACAAATGTCCTTAAGAAGTCAACCATCTGTCCATTGACAGATCTTGGATGACTTGCACCAAAACTCTATCAATGTTGAACCCTCGTAGAAACTGTCATAGACCCAAATGCCAAAAAAGGTCGAAAGCTATTTTACAGGCGGTGAAGTTGTGGAAGAGCCCACGTTGGTGTCCGTCGTGTACCTTCCATATGTCATTTGTATGTCGGTCATGTGGATGCCCTGTGTGTCTACCTGTGTCTGACATGTCACTGTGGTGTGTCGACCATGTGTTTTTCGTGTGTCAGTCATGTGTTTACTGTGTGTCTGACATGATTCTGTTGTTTGCCTATCGTGTTTCAATCATGTGTGTGCTATGTAAAATCACGTGTCTGCTTTGTGTATGACATGTGTCTGCTGTGTTACTCTTGTGTGTTTTCCTTATGTCGGCCATGTGTCTGATGTGTGCCTGCTCTGTATCAATATGTGTCTTTCTCATGTAGACCATGTGTCTGCAGTGTGTCTGACATGTGTCTGCCGTGTGTCTGACGTGGGTCGGCCATTTGTATGATATGTGTCTTATATGTGTAATATGCAGGTGGCAACACTGACCTGCATTCCTGCGAACTGGAAACCAAACTTTTCTACGTTTGGAAATTTGGTAATCTGCCTTGCAATCTTAGCTGGCTCCGCCTCTGGGTCATACGTCTTCTTACCCATCTTGATGTCAGCCACGCAGGGTCGCCGGAACCGAGACACCAGGTTCTCAAGCTTCAAATATGTCACTGAAAATATATCAGGTACATCCAAACAAGTGTTATTAAATACTTAATTATATCAAAATAGCATCATTGCTTTAGTAATAGGTATAACAGATTCAAATTTTTCATTTACATGTTTGTTGGAAGACATTTGTATTTGGTAATAACAACAATGTGTTGCTTTAAGTTTTGCTACGGTAAAAACGTCTATTCCTATGGCAAAGTCAAAGCCAAAGCTTATGAAATACATGAATGGAAACTTTCATATACATCGCTGTCATTGTTTGTGTACTACTAGCCAAAGTCCTGACTAAAAAAAAGCACTTATAATAACCTACAGGATTTCCACACTTCATTTAACAAAAAGATATCTTAAACAAGCTTAGTCTTTATAGTGTAATGCTCTTAACAACATATCGTATCACCCCAATATGTGAACACAAATAACCTAGCTACACTAAATTAAATTAACACTATCACATGTATTGTTGTCTTATAATATAAATGAATGAAATTTCATTTTGTCATTTACCATATTAATGTTATTATCACTAAATAGATTCTTCATCGAACTGATATTTTGACCACTAAATTCATGGAATAAACGTTACATACACATGACCTATACATTGTACCCAATCCAGAAGGTTTTACTTTTTGTTCATTTTGCTTTCAGTCTGGTTTTCTTTAGAGTTCTTCTATTTCCTTCTACCATATGCATTCATTGAATTACACTCTGAATGTTCCATCTTGTCAGTTTAAATATAAAAAACTGAGCCTAGTATTTACCCGATATATTGTTACTATTGTATTATAATTATATTCAGGTATTGTTTTGCTCTAATGTTATTGCTGAAATACAAAGCCAACTCTGTCAGGTAATGTATTGATTGCACGCTTAAACAGAATCAGCTATAACAGGATGAAGCGAGATTCCCATATACACACTTTGAAGCTCAAGCCACAGGATATAATTCTTATTATCTTAACAAGGTCCTGCATTTAAGGGAAGTGACTAATAGCAATACAATTTGACATGGGACAAACACGTTACAAACACAAACAACAGTGAAACAAAATCCATTGGAATCTTCAATTCAATACATTGGAGATTCAAACCGGTTTATAGGCGTCAAACCTCACACGACATTATTAGCCTTAAAATAGGATACAAGAAACAAACATAAATGTAAATTTCGTACCTAATTAACGTTACGAAACAGAGTTTCACATGAGGTTTACATGCATACATTGACTGAAAACGTGAAAATTGATTTTTGTTGTTTTTTTTTGTTGGTGGGAGGGTATGTTGTGTATGCGAAAAACAAAAGCCTTGATCTTTAACCTTATTCTACCATATATTACATCTCACTGTTGCAGACACACACAGGAATTAACCATAAAGGGCATATCTAATAAATTACTCTTGCTCTAGCATGGCAATAAGAACTCTTAAAAAAAAGCTTTTGACTATGTGATACACAATGACTTTTTGGAATGAAATCTTCTACAGTGTTCCAATGTATGGACATTGATTATTCCGATAGAAATTGCAAATTATGGGAAAGTTTACTTTCCAAGAATTGAAATGTCCATAACCTAGCATGGCGTAAAAGCTAGGGCAAATATGCAGTGTTTGGCGAACCTTCAGGGTACTCCTGGAACTGAAAGGCCCCGTAAAATGCAGGCAAGAACTCTCGCAGTTGTAGTATATGCTTGTCTGTGCAATTTTGGTCGAAGATCTTCTCATAGAAGTGCAGCTCTTTCGTCCCGCGAGGTGGCTCCTGTAACGCCTTCAAGATATACCCATCTTCAAGTTCAAGAAAACCTGCAATGCAAACAATAACATCTTATGTATGTCATTATACATACACATGCGAAATTTATCTTCATTAAACATACATCTAGCTTAATATATTTTCACAATCATTTTAATTATATTACATTGTGTACTACTTAAAAAACAATTGTGGACCTCAGTTTTGGAATCGAGTATAGCGGAAATCCTCTGGTCCGCGAACAGTTTTTAAAATGCATCACACCAAAGTCTAAAAAAAACAACACTTTTCCAAATGTTTACGTTCATGTGATGTACAAACACACATTTTCGTTTTGAAACGAAAACGTCTTTGGGTAACTGGTTTGTTGTGTACGCAAACAAATGCTGATACAACAAATGTGACGTACCATGTCGCGTCATTCATGTGGAAAATAGACAACGATATGTCAAGTGTGACAAACAATAACTAAACAATTAATATATACACCCCTTAATTGGACAGCACATAAATTGGGTTTTAATTAAAAAAACACAGAAGTAAAATGAGGTTGTCATCATTAATGGTATACATTATCTTGGTAAGATTCAATACACGACTACAGATTAGTGTGACAATCGTCTGTTTTGGGGCCATTTCTTATCCTTATTCACAAGCTACTTGCGTCTGTTGTTGTGCCAGAAATTAATGCATGGATAAATGCTGTCAAGTTAATAATGGGGTCAAGATATGCTAATTGAAGCTTGCATTTGCTCACTTTCATTGACACCAAAGCAAAATATAGCTAGGTGGGATACCATGACAAACCCCGCACAATTGGGCGACGAAACCAGGACATACTTGTGGTATATTGTTTTATTTTTCTGATCAGAAAGGGACACATATAATGAATACATACCCAACTTAGAGCGCCCCTCGTGTTTGTGGCCAGCCACCTGACTGCGAGGTATTGTGGCACCCTTTGGAAGCTGTAGATTCGTGTATGTAGTATCATTGTAGTCCATGCTTTTTCTAGAATAAAAAAATGTATTTGAATGTTCACAATAATTCAATTGTATCCTCTTCAAACAAGTTATCAGTTAACAAAAATAGACAAAAAGTAGCACTGAGTCATACATAATACGGGCAACAAATAATTAAACCTGTTAAACTCCATCCTTCCCACATTCTTTGTATACATTTTGTATAATGTGTCTATCACTCTTATATTCAACATCAATAATGAAACACCAATTATTTCAATAATTAAACAAAATGGAGCAAAGCTGAAAATCAGTCGTAATTTTCTTGAACAAGGAATACATTTAACTTAAACTCTACAACAAATTATAAATCTTAAAATTCTAGATGTCAACAATGTCCAAATGATAAATGTACAGGGTGTGCTAGTGTGAGTTATTTTTCATGAACGATCGAGAGTGTTATATGTCAATTGGATCAACCCAACAAAAAGCGAAGTACATAACACTATTAAATATGATATGAATTTTTCTTTAACATTCAATGACAAAAACGTTGGCCACCTTCTACACATGATGCAATTCCTATCCTTGTGATCATCAATTATAAATATTTAACATTTTGTATCATATATCGTATTTATTTGTGTAACTACTAATAACCCACATTACACTGTGGCCATGTGTCATTGCTTGATTTAATTATGTGGATTCTTACTTTGCCGTAATTGACGTACGATCTTAATGTATACGTAAGTAATGATGGAGTTTAATTTTTCCACTGAATACTTTACATGTGTAACAACGATTTTTCGAATATATAAAATATATAAACATGAAACACTTACGATTATACTGGTTTAAATCTGTATAGTATATTGTTTCTGAAAATATATTTTGAACAAATGACTTTTGATTGTTTACAATACGATTGTTATGTATGTATTTATAAAGTAACAATTAAGTTTTTTGCGTTAACTTACTCCATACATTGACAGCCCAACACTTATTCCAGTCAATACACTGAATTATCATAAATTATGACAAATAACCAAATATTCGTCAGTTATCTGTGGCTTATAACATTGTTGTTAGTTAGTGACTGTCTGGACAGTATCTGATCATACAGCGGTAATCGATTTGTGGTGAACAAGGGGGCAATTAAACACCGGATAATACATGTTCAAATGGAGGAAATAAACACCGGATTATACACGTTCAAATGAAGGATGTCAAGATTATTGAAACTTACAATTAAGACAATAACATTTGTCATACAATTGATTCAATGTGTAATAATGTTTGTTTTTCCAGACATAAACAGATTCAATTGATGTATTTATGTATTATATGTTGTGAGTAGATAAACTGTAAATACTAAGACTGCATGTTTGCTTGTTGAGTTCGTTGGTAATCGATGAAATAATGGATCCTTTAATTGCCGATGCAATGCGAGTAATTTTCCCAGGTTTCAACTGAAGACGTTCGATACAAGAACCGATGTGTTGATGTATTTCTGAAAGCGCTTTATTCTATTTTATTCATTCTGTTCATAAAGGTGTGATGTCAGCGTTTTCGTCTCACCTCTGAACTATGACATGATAGCTTAACTCACATTCGGAAAAATGTGTTTATATTATTATATATTCGAGAAAGTATAAATGTACACGAATTTCAATACAAGCATAATTCCCTGCATGTTTACAATAGCCATATTTTAATACAATAATCGTAGCATTATGCTAACTTCAGACAATTGAAATGCATCTCTGTGCAATAAAATACGAAATAATGATGACTTAAATGCTTGGTTATACGCCTCATGCAAATTCTAGATGAAAACGAAAAAAGTTCTTCACATTTTACAGAGCGCACAATCACACAGGTAAGTTAAGAATGGACACATGTTTTATACAGGATAAGGTTTATTTGAATACAAATGTATTGACATGGAACTGCAATGTAAGTTATTTTAGCTGAGAATACCATTATATTATACATATAGTTCATATCGTTACTTTAAATAGTAACAAAGTATTATCACAATCTTGGTAAATGTTACAACTTTACACTTCTCAAATGCATGACCCTAAAAAATAATCAATACTTTCAAATTCACTTTAATTAAGACAAGTGTGACTTTTACATATATATATTGTCAGCGATGACAAGTTTCACAGTTAATGTAGATTTTGAATAAATATGTTCGTAGAGCACTTTGCTATGTATAAAATGAGCAAATACGTTGGTCGACAATATGTGAATACGCATCACACTCTTTGTACATATAAAAAGTATATAGCTGGGTTGTCAATAAATAATGGCTAGATTTGACGAGTAAAATTATGACATCTATAGTGCAAGTGATTACAAAACAACACGTATAGAGCTTAAGGAAGGAATAAGACGGAAAAGAAATATTTCACATCTCAAAACCGACACTCAATGTTAAGAACCCTGCTTTACAAGCAGTTCTTTTTCTTATATCCCATGTTATCATTTTTCCTCCAAGATTGCCAGGCAAGTAAATGCAAATTATAAATCTTTTTCCCCAAAAACATTTTTTTTTTCTAAAAACAAGGTTCTGATAAAACACAAAGTATCAACATATCATATTTGAAACTTAATATAAAAAAAAGGTTTCAAGTGAAAAACGCACACATCAGGAAAGCATTATCAGGTCAATTTCTTTCCACTGTTCGTTCATTCCAGTAGCAATCGTGAGGAAGAGTGTGGTATTTTTTAGTATTTGCACATTATGCCGTTACTCTCACAGGACATCTCGGGGACCATAGCGCAGGTATCCTGTAGGGGATGGCCCGGTCGCAGGTAAGGGACACCGGAGTGGGCGCAATGGTTTACCGTCTCTGGGTAGACGTCAAACCTGGAAAATAACACACATTTTATGTGTAAATATGAATCTGTCATTATTAAAATATTCGTAGTAATTTGTAGATTTCTCTTATACCTATATAGCATATCTCTTATACCTCTGCACCACTGTCTTACCTTTGTTTACGGGCAAACAATAGTCGTTCACATTTACACATTACGGTGATAACATATCTTAAGTTCCAGTATAATTAATAGAGTTGTGTAGAAGTAGTTTGCTATACAAACTTATTTCATTTATTTGACCGATAGACCGAAAAAACGACAGATTGACTGGGATATATCCTCTCTTACCAGGGTAATAAATACAGTTGAAACCCTCTAAACCGGTCATCCCCGGAGATAAAACTTCGGCTAAGATGGGATTTCGGTTTCGAGGGAAGTAATCTATTAGTACCCAATAGGTCTTTGTGTAGTTAACAATAGAAACACACATAAGTAAGAGTTATACTTTCTATAATACATTTTAACATGTGTTTGTTATAAACAATCCAATGTGGCATTATATCCGTACATATTTAATTTAACCACCAGGTTAAACTAAATATCAAGAATACACACAGTATTTCTATTTCAAATTCAAAACATTTTACACTTATATAATTTTGTATTTAGTTCCAACCTACATTTATCATTTACATGGTTGCTCTGTAATTACAAACCTTTGATCGAGAATAAGGAACTAACATATTGTTAAAAGTGAAATCTAATGGACATAATGTATTTTACAGCTAATTATGCAGTTTGAAGTGTTGTTGTGCGTGCAAATTTGTTTTCAACAACTTTACAGTGATTTATTTGAAGGGTTGTTTCACGTTTAGAAACACGAAATTATGCTTTTTAAATAGGACGGATTTTGGAATTCATGGCATTTTGGTATTGGGGAGATTTTAACATGCGAATATATCGTGACATAAAAGGGACGAGAACAATTGGTCGATGTTAAGATGATTACGGTTAAGAGAGGATCTGGTTTAGAGGATTCCCACTGTACATCGAATTCTCTATAATGTGTTTCCTCACCCAGCTGGGCAATCATTAAGTAACTTTCTTAATTGGTTAATGATAGACTGATATGTTTTAATTTATATGAAGCTAAATTGATCATGTACTACTCTGATGTATATTACTTAGTAGATAAACTTATGTATATAATCGATCATTATCAGAACCAGATATGCGATTGTGACGAAAGGTTTCGGGGTCGAAATAGCTGATTTGCTGCTACAGTACAATTACCTTCCTTAGTTTTAAATTTACAAAGTAAATAATATTAAGCTTTAGCTTGTAATTCACATAGTAAGTTAATTGGGTGGTTAGAAGTAATTTATTAAGCGTAGTTAGAACATTTGATTCTTTAGGAATGATTCTAGTAAAATCCTGAATATATATATACGGCTTGTTTATGTGGAAGTGAATGAGAAATTTATGATCGGTAATCTTCGTAGAGTGCGAAGGGAATTCGGTAACGTCGGTAGTTTCCGGATCGTGCCTTTCCGTTGGCTAAGCGGCGCTCGGTTCGCCAGTATATAAAGACTCGCAAATTAGTAAATGGTGAAAAAGTCTGAGGATGCTATCGGGACAAAAATCAAAGAAAAAGGTACGTTACTCGAATGAACAGTATTCTGGAACATTTGGGCGATTACGGTAACTTCAAACGGTTCTGCACGGGCCGCAGAGTTCCTGTTGCTAGCTAGTAGAGTGGAATATTTAGAACGTTGGAAGTCGTTCAAAGGAGTTGCGGAAGCTCCGCCTAGGGCGTTGGATATTGAACGCAGAAGCTTCGCAGAAAACAACAGTCCCCTATTGGTCGAATTGTAAATATTTGTAGCGACTTGATATTTAAAAAAAAATCTAATTAAAAGGCAAGCAGCATTAGGAAAATTGTTTATTATATTGTATTGATTTTGTAATTTGCCTTCCAAAGGCTTCGGAAGGCACACTGTGTTTGTGAGATCGCGCACGCAGCGCTTGGTGGCGGCCTCAGAAAGTCGGCCTCGCGCTTCACCATGAAACCGAATCTACCCACCCACCCACCCACCAAACTTCAGCATCGCAGTAATAGACACGTCTGGGGTTCTGCATGCCGTTGAAGGCGAACACAGCGGCGATCGTGTACGCGCCCATATCCTCAACGTATAACCATTCATCGACATCGTGCATGGGAAGCTGCACGTTCTTAAGGATGCAGTCATTCCCGTCGAACGTTTGCCCCCATATGCTGCTCTCGAAGGTCATGTCGTTGACATCCATGTACTTGAAAAGTACAATTGTTTTAACTATATTGAATGTAAATATTCTGGATATGAATTTATTCAAAACCATCCACGTACTTTCCTGGCCAAAGAATACCGAATGTTAAGAAGAAAAGAACAATATGTTAGGATTTGTTAAACTTGATTATCAATGATTTGAATTTTACCAAAGAACATTGTATTGAAAGGGGAGGGGTGTGGAAATTTGTTACTAGCATGATTTTATTACATTTATAAATCGATAATGTAAATGAAACGCTTTTTTCCAATAACACATATTTGAGGAAAATGTGATCTCATTTTTATCTGTATGTAGCAAGGGCAAAACGGAAACAGTGTCTTCGTCAACAAATCTATATTTGCATAGAACAATATAAATAATAGTTTTTAAACTGGGGTGAGTTTGGACGTTCCCAACAGTACTGCATTTTATACATGTTTCTTAACCTTTGAAAGGACTCTAAATGATTTCCACAAAGAATATGACTTGGTTATAACATGATTAGTGTTAGTTGTTCGCATGTAATTGACATTCATATATTCCAGATGTTTAAATAAACAGTTGGACTGAAGCTGTGCATAGATAAATTCTCGGTGTAACATTTGTGTAGTATTACTACAAACATTTTCTTCGTTTCAAGCAGAAACGTAAGAATTTCATCCTTCAAGGCAAAACAGCGAATTTAAATTTCACAAAACGTTAAAAACAAAAACAGACATCAAAAACGAAGGGCAGTACAACAATCCTTACCTTGAGTCGCTTAATTTTCACCTCGTCTGCGTGGCCATATCGGAGAGAGCTGAACGAGCCGTAGACCCCGTCGTTAACGTAATACATCAATACGGGAATGTCGGACATGCTTGGCTGAGCGATGGGCTCCTCATCTGAGGAGAACACACAAGTGTTTCATTTGAATACGTATGACCATCACATAAACTACCCAACAGATAAATTAAAGCTTTTTTTACTAGCTAACGCTGTCTTATACCCCAACTGCTTTGTCAGCTATGTTTAATGGTAAATAACTATTTGGATAACTGGTAATTAAACGTACATCTTGTACATCCACGCTTCGTGACGATGAACAATTAAATTGTGCATGTGATTTGTAAATTCAATTTTGAATTGAGCAATGGAGAATTGACATCCAAACTTTAAACTTTTAATTCAGAAACACAGATCGACCAACAGAATGACTTCGATATACTACGTCCCTTCAGAGATATAATACAAAGTATTGCATGATTACAATCTACACATATGTGATACAAATTAATCACTATACGAAAATAGAAATTTAATATATATAAATAACATTGTTTGTTTTATTACCATTTACAACTTGATCAACTTCGTTCAACTCATATCTCATTAAAATACACTCACATTTTAAGCCCAAGCCTGCTTAATGGGATCCAAACAAAGGTAAACGAATCATTTTTTTTTGTCACATTACAGTTCTTAACCACCTCATTTAAATGCCCGTTTACGTATCGTGGAAATATCAACAATGCAGAATATCTACTGTCGCAATGCTGACCACGATCCTCAATACGCTTGGCAATGATGTTGACCGCGAGTGTAAAACCCGACGCCACCATGTAGGTGCCAGGTTCAGCAATCAGTTCCAAGCCTTCCTCCGCCGGAAAATACTTTTCCAGTGCAATGTTTACCACCTGGGCGATCTGAAAACAAGACGGATACACTTTAAATATGATATTATTTATTAACCTATATGTATTTGTTTAAAGCACAGATCTCTATACGATAATTGTGTGAAGTACTTTTTTCATGTAAAAGGACGGATTTTGTATTCAAACAGATCCAAAAGCCATTTTCAGAAAGCCATATATTATTTTTCAATCGTAATAAACAAATATTACTTGCCAAATTGAAGTGTTTTTCTTCTTTGTTTGCATACCAAACAATAAACTCAATGTCCATTTTCCCATTTCTGTATATCATATATAGCTAACAATACAGGCAATACACAACAAAGTTTCATCGCAAAATAAACTGTCGAACACCACATACAGCATCAAAGGAGACAGGCGCGCTGGCGTGGCCCGGAAAGCCGCCACCGATGTCGAGCAGCGTCATGTTGAAAATGCAGCATTTAGTATTCCCACAAATACTGTTTATATTGCACAATCATACATGTTTGTATTACATGTTGTTATAAGTGCAGCATTTTCTTCAGTTTCATAGAGGTAAACATACTTTAGTCAGAGATGGTTCTTTATTTTTTTACAAATAACTCTCTTCCATAGCTTATAAACTTGTCTAACAATAAAAAAGAATCGTTATGTGTTAAAAATTCAACAATATAAACATTTTCTCCTGAATTAAGAGCATATTTCGAATTTGTTTAATGAATCACTCTACACATTTAATAAGCCACCCGCTAATTCAGACACAGGTGAGTAGTACATACTCATTGTTATGGAAAAAAACTTTCATTACTCAACCTTACTTGGCAGTGGGGAAAAGACTTTTCACTTTGTGCAATTCGGTCTCATTGTCAAAAGTCATCATTGCGACGTTGCTCTGGGAAGCAAATTGAATCATGGAGGACTGCTTGCAAGGGTTTGCATAGATAATGCGTGACGGACACACCCCCATGAACAGGACCTTCTGAATCTCCGCCTGTGGACACAGAGAGATGAGATTGTTACAATACCAGACGAATACAATAAAGCGGCAACAATATTCCTGTTATATAAATAAGAAAAGGTCAAATAGATGATGGTGGTGGACACGTTGATTTTTCATTTGACCTCTATATAGAAAGGATTAGGTAGGAGCTGGGAAACCATAGCTTACCCTGGCAGTTTGAAATATATTTGTTGTCAGTTATAACAAGGCATTCTCTCTTTCTTCCTGGAAAAATGGGACCAGGGCCCTACCAGAGGGGGCTTTGTGTGTAGAATAATTAAGCATTGGAGAATTTAAAAAAAAAGTTAAATTTACAAAAATAAATAAATAAAGTTACTGAAAATAGATCCTTTATGTAAAACCACAAAGGCAGTAGATTGTTTTATAAGCATTTTATTGTTGAACCGAACTGAAATTCTAAAAATCCTTTTTTTTATTTGTCGCTTGATACAGACTTTTATATGGCAGGTTGACATATTTCAGCCCCGAAAGTCGACACATATATGCTCTGGATGATATAGATTGTGATTACCAAACATACCCCGTACCTGATTTAATTATTATTGATTACAATTGAGTTCTTAAGCAGCGCATTGTAACACAAAATCAAACAAAAATACCAGGGTCGTAGCTTGGTCATAACTCAAGTGTAGGCCGATATTTTGGGTTTACNTGTACATATGGTGTCTCAGATGCGTTTTGGAGTATATTTTGAGTAAAATGTATGTGTTGATTATGCCACCTTCATACATTTAATTAATGGATAAAACAATCGATAGCAATTCAACATATATTTTATTTGTTTACAAAGATATCATTTTATATCTCCCTAAAAGTATCCGTACAAGAGAACGTATTTCGTTTTCATTTGCTAAATATTACATTGGTTACCTGGACTCACGAACTGGTAGATTATAAAGCATTTAAATGATCCACAATTAAAAGAACACTATGTATATGAATTGGTTGGGCATGCGAGGTCATAACCAACCTGGTATCCTTTTTTCCAATCATTTGGTTTTCGTTCAAATTTAACTATTAACTTCAATGTTCACGGGAATCCCGCAAGTTATGTACATCCTGATTTGTTTACAAAGTTGGTGGTAAATGGGTCTGCGCAAAAAATAGTGACGTTACTTTGACAATAAAACAATATGATTATTGAAGTATATTTATTTCTTAAGTGAAGATTCACGTTTTATAAGCAATAAAACAATGAACAAGGTTACAATCAATACCCAACAACTCTATAGCAATAAATGACACAGCGTTACGAGTGCTACAATTTTTACTTCTCAGTGTGCATTTGTCAAAAATGATTCTTTTAGATGGATTTCATTCGTGTTTAAATGGTAATATATTGGGTTCATCATTAAGGATCAGTTATTGTGTACACAAATAAAATGTTATGCACACATACAAGTTTTTATAAATCGACCTCGGGTCTAAGTAACGTAAACCATGCGGGGCGGATGGGAATGGTGCGAATAGGTTTGCCTTATGTAACGGGTGAGCAAATTGGGCGCTTGGATCTGAGTCACGTGACAGATAACGTCACTCGCGTCTAGCGTCCTTTTGCAGACAAAGAAAAGAGCACTTTTTGCAGACACAGGAAAAAAAATAAGTTATTAAAATTAATTATCTACTCCCATTCCGCCTTCGACGTTGTTTATTTTTCATGTTGCCTTCTGTATTTGCATGTACTTATGCTTTTAATATTTTCATGCATACTGCTTCATGTATATTTCTCTTAATATTGCTTCTCAGGTTTGATTGCCCTTTTCATGTATGATTCTATGTATACCTTTTATGTATGCTTTCATGTATGCTTTTAACGTTAACATGCACACTTTTTCTTGTATAAGGCGGTTTCTCTTGACCAGATGAGGGAACTTTTTATTGCAGAATTGGATAAATTTAGATGTTTGCTGTTCAAGTTTACGACATTTTGCAATAAATTTCCAAATCACTCAGATTAGTTTTCTGTACTTTCTTCACCACTCTGCCCTAATCCCCTGGTTGTAAAAAGTCAATATGTTAATGGCGATTCACAAAAGTTCTTGATGTTACATATGTCTCTTAAGAAGTGAGATTTGAAGGAGCTGGACAGCGACTGATTGAAGTTCTATTGTAGATAATTGAGCAGCAAATGTGGCATCGCGTGGAAATTTGACCTTACCTGGATCTATATTGTTGAGATTAAAAGCCAACAGGGTTGTAGCCTACGTCGTGATTCTGGAGGGTTTCCTGATTACCACAGATCCCGCAATGTGACCAATACCAATTTGGGCAATATCAAAGTTCAAGTGTGGTTGAGTTTTCTGGTGGATGGGAATTTGCAATGAGCAACAACACACAAATTAACGGAAACATGTATCCAACAGCAATAACTCGTTTAAACGAACTAAAGAGCTATTTACCCACATTATAGAACATCACAGAGATAAATAACACGAACACGCATGTCGTATTAAACACATGGGAATTACTTGTCTTTATTAAGAGTATTAAAATGTGTTTTTAATTGCACCGTTGTCATGTTAAAAGTCAAGCTTACAACTGTTTTTCCATATCATTATATTTAAGCTTTTTCGTTTAATAATTTGTTTAAAAGATTTATTTTGTAATACATAATTTAATTTTCATTTCAGAGTTTATTGGCAATCCGGCATTCTTCCGTTGGCCACGTACATATTTATATATATACAAAAGAAATATGACCAAGACAGGGAATCATACAATATACCATATTTAAGGGTAAACTTATTTGACAATCAAAAAGTTTGCATAATAACAAATAACGTGTACGACTATTTAATACATTCATGTGTGTTAAGATAATATTATAACTAAACGATTTACATCTCAGATCTTAATTAAAAAGCTGCTACCAAAAAGTGTGCAATAGTTTTGAGCTTTATAACATGTGTGCAAGACATCATTGATATGTATTTACTTATGGTAGTCCAGGATGTCCTGATATTATATTTTATACGCAATTCGTTATATAATGGCCAACAAAGTAAAGGTGATATTCTGATTTTCCCATATATTTTTCCTACACAGTTTACACTTCCGCTTTTCTCCGGATATCCTATTATATATGTCAACTTCTATTTCAAGACAATGGGAACTTAATCGAAATTTGCTCATTTGGATTCTGGATTTTTATGGGATATACAATTATTGTATTTTTCATATCCGTAGCGTTTTTAAAAAAATAAGAAGAATTCCATTTTTGGCTGTGAAGCTAATTGATCATTCCATTCTTGAACAAATTTATCTTTCAGTCTTCGAGTTACCATGTATTCAATGCCACCTGTTAATTCAAGAGTATTAGGCATACAGCCAAAGCCAAGATTGTCTTTCTTAATTTTAAAACCTGGCACAATAGATTATTTTTAGTACAGTTTTAATTTGTCAAAATATTCATCGGTCCATAAACACTTGATACAATATTGAATTCTGATTACTTACACTTTTCATCCAATAACGCAATGTCCTTAATTTGGCTATAACACTTCTTCCATAAAGTGTTATTTCCTACATGGTATAAGTTGTTTGTACCCAATTTTGTTTCTCACTCGCCAAGTAGTTAATGACATAATACCAAATTATTGCATTTATTCCAAATATTTTGGTAGGAACAAAAGCCTAATATAAACCTAATTATTAATAGATGACTTATTTCAAGCTAAAACAACACATGCTTGTAAAACATGTATGTCACCTAACTTGCAGCCAACTCATCTTTATGTGAAACAATGAAGATATTTTTTAATAATACATGCCCCTGACCTTGACCTTTGACCTGTTGACCTGAAAATAGTCATCATACTTTTATCCCAAGTCACAGCAAACAAATTAAGATTATCAAAGGTTAAAGCTTCTATGCATATTGTTTGGGAAAGAATATCAGGTCTAAAACCATATTACCTATACGATTGTCCGGTTGACCTGAAAACCCAAAATGTGTGTTACCTACCACACATTTTTGACCTTGATCTAGCACAAACATTTAAATTATCACAGGTGAAAAGTTATTTCTAGATATTTTGAGGAAAATAATTTCAAGTTACGAGCCCTTGTGACCTCGAACTTTGACCTTCCAATCTAAAACTGACAGGCATCTTACTTTTATACCACGGAATCATCGAACCAACTTGCATAATCGAAGGTTAAAGCATCGTGCAGATATTATGCCAAGTTCATTGGTCTAAATTTCATGCAACGAGTCACAGTCAATTTTACATTTGATTTGTTGACCTTAAAATCGAAAGACTTTTAAGATTCATTTCCTCTTAATTCACCCTACCAATTTGCATGATTGTAGGTCAAAAGATTATATAGATATCATGAGGAAACAAACATGTCTTACTTTCAAAATGACCTTGACCCCCGACCTTTTTTTACCTCGAAAAGGATAGATGTCTTCTGAGAACAACAAAATAAATAAAGGGACCAAAAAATACTACAATAGAACTAAACTTGAATCAACTGAGTTTGATAAGAATAATATATGAGAATGTTAAATTATTTAACTTACAATAGTAATGATTCCTGTGATTAGACCATGTAAAGCATTATAGAAATTAACACGTGACAATATAACTGTTTAACATAAATACATTCTAAGCAATGCAGTCCAAACATTTCAAGTGCTGAATATAACAGGTAAATATCAAGTGTTAACAGCTTGAAATGCTTCATGCCTAATTGTTTGACAGTGAATCCATATTTGATATGCAAAACCATGTAAACCATTCTTGTTTCCATTCAAGTTTATACGTGTCTGCAGTGATATTTATATAGTTTCCTGTTTTCAATGACAGCTTCTGTAAGCAGCCAAGTGGCCTTATATCAGGTCAATTATTTATCAATACCATTGTATTACCATGTTATTTCTCATATCATTTAAATTGATGATGTTTGTTGATATATATATGATTGAGATTCATATGAAATATATTTATGTCTTGCTCTGGGAAAACGGGGTTAAATGCATGTGCATAAGGTGTTGTCCGCACAGGCTAATCAGGGACGATACTTTCCGCTTTCACTGGATTTTCGTTTAGAAGAGACTTCCTATAAACGGATAGTTCCATAAAGGCGAAAGTGTGGTCCCTTATGCATTAAACCCCATTTTCCTAGAGCGAGGCTTATTATCATGTGTGGTGGATACTGAAATTACCATTCATGTTCACACTATTTATAATTTGTATTGCATGCTCCTTAAGGATTAATTTTTAACACGAGCCCGATTTGTTTGATTGTAAAAAGATTGTGTGTGCTGTGAAGTCATTGATTCTGTATCCAGAGCATGAAATAGTGTTGTTTTTTATAATATTGCTACATCTTTGTGGTTCGACCATTTTTAAAGATTCTAGTGAAAATTTGAAATTGTATCATCATTTTATTGCCTAAATAAATAAAATATTTATCACGCACTCGTTTAATCGGATATGGACGTCTCACACATGTGGTTAAATAATTAAACGATTTTCTTTTTATCATGATACTATTTTTTTTCGGTATATTTGTTCTCACAGTGGAAATAAGAAGCATTTACCGATACTTGGTTAACATTCATTTATCGATAGTCCATTCTGTCTTCCCCGTACGATTTACTGACCGAGTTCTGACCCTGAAATTGTGCGAGATGGAATTTAATTCGTGATTGTAACTGGGCAAAAATCTGTGTTTATGTGTCGAATGGAAGTGAGCTTTAGCTCAAGTTCCGTTAAGCATATGTAAAATGCTATTTATAATTATCCAAATGCAATTTTACATGTTCATAAACCAGGGCATTTTGAATGCAGTTATGCAAAAATAAGACCTGTAACAGGCGTGCTTAATCGTGATACATCGACGATCTCCGGTATCCTCCGCATTAAAGTTTGATTAGCAACGTACAATCGTAAAGTTCCGGCTACATTCGCGAACCAGCGAGAAGTCCGCATTCCCTTCACTGATCAGTGTTGCAAGCTATACTACAAAAGCGCGGCCATGTTGCCAATGTTCTGGGGGGGGGATTATAATCAAATCAGACAATGGAATAAATGAAATGTATTCATTTGTGTCTAGCCACATGAAATTTTATTTGAATTTTATTGGACACTTACAAAGGTCAGGTAAGGTGGCAAGCTGGCTAAGACAGCTACGCCGATAAAAACAACACAGTAACCGTATTGAAAATCAGTAAGTTTTACATGCAACCTTTATATGCAATGATGTGTAGTTGTTCGCAAGGTTAATAGTGGTGGTCTGAAAATCGGTGGTTTGTGATGAAAGGATAAGTAAGGGTGTTTTCTTCTCCATTTGGTAACCGTTTGCAGGGGCGTAGCCAGCGATACGCAATTACGCACGTGCGTAACATCGTTCAGAAAAAATTTAATGTAAAAATTGCAAAAAAAGGCTTAAAAGTGTAAGGTTATGGCCTTAGGAGGGTAACCTTAATGTCCGTGATAATTTAAGATCTCCTCAAGTCTGACAAATCAGAGCAATAATCTACGAGACTACTTTGAGTCATTTGAATCTGAAATTTGGTAAACTTACAAGCAGGTTAGTAAAGTAATTTGATTCTATAAATTTTGAATGAAATCGTGTAAATAATACAACCAACTGGTTTGAAACTTTTGATAATCACAGTGAAATGGTTAAACTGTGAACATAACTTTAATAACTTGTAATTTTGAGCTAATTTCGTTGTTTAATTCTGTTTATCTGAAAATGAAATCCTGGTAGATTTTAATGTTTCATTATTTCTAATGAGACGGTGTAACATTGACATTAGGCTAATAAACATGTATTTTATGCTTTCTGATGGTTTATAGAGAAATATCAGCAAACTAAAAACTGATAATTCACTGTTTCAAACATTGAAAAATAACAGTGAAAAATATCGATAGACACTGTTTTTCTGTGACCGCAAACATGTCTGGTTGTCACCGCGGTGTCAAAGCCCGCATTCATGAAGTGGTTCCAAGAGCACTTTATACTAGGGATGGGAACGAATACTGGAAATGATATTCGAATATTCGTTTGTCATTATTCGAATATATTCGAATATTCTATTTTTAAACCTTATATTAAAATGTCCGAACTTATGACCGTCCGGAGCGAATTACTATTCCTAATTGCCATAAATGCCACTATAAATCGTGTCTTATGTGCAGCTTTGAAAAACTGGATAGAGTAATATTTTTTTTTTAAAGATAATTGATTATTATGCTCTTCTTTTTAAATAAATACTGTTTAGTTTCATAAGATGTAGGATATTTCAGGAAAACACATTACCGTAATTCTAATTTATTTCAATACTTCTAATTGATTTGGATTACTTTCCATCGATAATATTTATGCTTTTGGTTTCGCTATTTTTTTCTGGAATAAAGAACCACGACGATTTAATTGGTTTACATTTGAAAAACTAAATTCTAATCAGATAATCATTGATTTGATATATGGATAACGGAATTAAAATATACATGCCAGATCTCGACGGGACCGCGATTTAGGTGATTGTCCCGGCGTCCCGATATGAGCAATTTGTGCCGATATTCGTTAGAACGTTCTATAAGTTCACAATACAATTCGCTATTCATTCTCTGTCTGGCTAAAAGTTACCATCGCTATCCCTTTATTGCCCCCTATTGACATCCCACTTCTACTACTCTAGTGCAACATTATGTTAGGCGTAGACAGCTCTGTTAGACTGCATTTAAGATTTAAGGTGAACCAATCGCGAGAAACAATCAGCATTTGCAAAACTTAAACAATGTTCTGTTTTCTGTACTCTTCATTATATATAAGGTACGGTAAGCTTAATGAACAAAACAATAAGTCAACTATGCAAGAATTAAATTAAATAAAGCTTAATTGAAACATAATTTAAGTGATGGTACATATATTAATTCGGTACCTTGAATCGAATGTAGATATCATTTTAAGTCCCCAATATTTAATGCATGAACATTAAATACATATTAGCTACTAAAATACAAACTGCAGTTAATTTGATGTTCAATGCAAGTGCTTTCGTTCCAAAGAATAATTTTATGTGTATTTAACTCATTTCATATTTCAAATATAGAATCTATCTTGAAAAACGCGGTGTTGCAAAACGCACACTTCTATTGCTTACAACTTTAAACAGCCGGGACTCGATAATAAATTTCGTGAAATTATGTAAAAAAAAG
>VMBQ01004485.1:53404-82603 GCA_007657795.1 Dreissena rostriformis
TTTAAAATGCACAAAATATGAGTCCACAGTTTCCGATATCATTTTCAGCAACGATGCACTTTGTTCTAAGCCACTTAAGTGGATGAAGCGCGAAAATTCCGTTATACCGATGCATTCAATTAGAGTTGTCCATAAATGTTTTCGCTTATCCTCTAACAGGTGGCAATAACACAACTTATGAATTACGAGATTAACGGTTTTCAGGCAACAATGTCTGCATTCTCGTACATACTGTCTCGACACAAACATACCTATGCTTTTCATTATAGTTTTACACACCTTAATTATTCTTGGGTTGTCTTTTGCTACTCTCCATAAAGGGGAGTAATTATTGGAGTCTATTACATGCACAGTTACTCCCCATTGATCGTTGCCTTTGATGCGACTCTGTATTTCGTTTTTAATGTTCATTACGACTTTTCGCTCAACTATTTTTTTCCATTGTCGCTTTGTGGGGAAATTTCCATCCTGGACGTATGATCGTAAGACGTTCATTAAGTCGTACTTTTGTAGTATCCTGTATGCATCAGGGATATATCCGATGCATTGGCCTTCTAGTTCAATGTGACGTATAAGTCTATTATTGAAGATATCTTTCGCTAGGTATTTAGGATTCAATCTGCATATTTGGCCGAGAAATGTTAGTTTTCTGAATTCCAGTTCATTCACTATCGGAACGGTATTAACGGTTGACAGGCAATAATCTGTTGAGATGTTTATGTCATACCCTTGCATGTGTTTCAGGCAAAAGTTATGTGCAATAGAAAGTTGAACAAGATCACTTTGCGAGTTGTTGTTCCATAGCTCACAGCCATATAGGGCCTTTGGGATAACAGATGAGTTGAATATTGTTGAGAGCGTTGGTTGACTCAATCTTTCAGGCGCTACCCCTTTTGAGCACAAGCTCATGTATGTTCCTCGCAGTCGTACGCAAGCATCATGAATTGCATTATTAGTGGTCAGAAAAGAGTTGCATACAATACCAAGATGGGTATACTTGTCGCTAGCGGGCAGACGATCATGTCCTAGATAGAAGGTTGAAGTCTCTTCTGTCTTCTTATTATAGACTAGTATTTATTATTATTTTTTTGCCACCGAAAACAGTGTATAACAAATGTCCCACAAGTCATTTCAAACCAATTATACTATATTTATGGTCGAAATGTTCTAAATAATAACATTATTGAATACAAACCCCAACGTAGTCCACCGGTATCCGTCGATGGATCTAGAAGTTAAGAACACTTATAAAAACAACTTCTGCCGGTAAAAAAACACGTGTAGACGAAAGAGAAAAAGAAAACTGTAAAACACTCTGTCTTTATTTCCTGGTCGTGAATTGCGAAGTATTTTGTAATATCAGACTAATGACTAAACTGTCGTTAAGGCCAACAAAATAATAGGCGCCCATTCGGGAGACACGGTCGGGCGACCGGAAACGGACCTATTTTTTTGGCCTAAGCTGTTGCCTTAATTGACGTCGTTATGCTGGGACTAATTTTAGGATAGTGACTATAAAGCTGTTGCCTTAAGTCGTTTTCGATCAACACATCTTTTAAACACGATCTGATCCTGAACGACATATAATGCATCTCAATGAAATGTATACCTATGCTGGGATCATTATTTCCGTATGCTGAGATTACTTTTAGGATTATGACTTTTAAGCTGGTGCCATAATTGTCTTTTGCAAATGTTTAAAACACGGGCTGATCCCGAATGGAACATCAGACATCTAATTTAAATATATTTCTTATGTGGTTCTGATATGTTTTAGGATTGTGACTTTTAAGCTGGTGCCTTTATTGTCGTTTTCGATCAGCACATGTTAAAACACGGGCTAATCAGGAACGACACATAATGCATCTTAATGAAATGTTATTTATTTCCAGATTGTCTTTATGTATAACATTTATCTTCGTTTAATTTTATTTTGTCTACCAGAATTTTTAATAATCAATATTAAAAATGTATTTCATATATATATATATATATAGTTTGATGATGTATTCTTTTGTATTACCATTGACTTAATTACAAGTACCGGATTCAAACATATTGGAAACTTCCCTTAAATTCGTACTGAAGTCATCATATATTAAAATCATGATTTAACGCCATTATCACGATGTAAAGGGGGAAAATATAACTGTTTTCGGTAATTTTACCGTTTTCGGTAGCATGTCCTCGTATTATATAATGCTTCCGTTTTTAAACAGGAATAACATGCTTTTTGTAAAAAATAATTAATATATAACATCCTTTAAATGCGTACTGGAGTAAACATTCATAAAAATCGTAGTTTAAAGCCATATACACGATGTAAAGAGGGGAAATATAACTGCAGAGACGTGTTATCTACGTCTCTGGGTATTCTAGTGTTACGCCCAAACCTCCGTAATGAAAAAAACACCCTACTGTAAGGTAGCGTGGTGTGGTCCCCGAGCGGCAAGGGACTGATTTCTTTATAATGATTACTAGGGGCGTGACGCAAGCATTTATAAATAACACAACAAACCAACAAACACAATAGTCACTTTCGCATTTATTAATCTTTTGAGTACGATTTGATCTAGTTAAAATATCATAAAATTGTATTTCATTCACTAATCAATACCCTCAACGTACAATATTAATTTAACATACCATCGAGCTCGGAGCCTCGGCTTCCATCGTAATACGAACGCCCGCAGACTAAACTATTTATGACGTCACTTAACACAGATCGTTCTTAGGTAAAGACCGAGGAACACCGAAACTAACGAAAATACAGTTTAACAATCAATGGAATATTAATAAACAGATAATTAAAGGGTTAAACGGCGTGGAACAAAATTAATATTCGGTATAAATATAAATTAGTTTCTATATTTTCGATTTCATCTACGAATTAATAGGCAAAGAGACATGTATCTTGTAAAACAATGAAAATATGAACCACGTGGAATTGAGGTTACAACCCACTACAATTTTAACTTTGGCGAAATCGACAAGTTCGCAACATTAGTACATTACAATTATTTGTACGCGTTTCTTCCTCGCGACGCATGTTTCTTATAACACTTACAGACATTTTCGTTGATTTGATTATATCTAGTAGGAGATACTTTTTCTATGGAAACCATGCTCCTTGGCGGCTTCAATATTGGTATCAGGCGTATGACAGAATTTTCAAACGCATGCCAAATCGTGACAACAATGATTACACCAAAAAACAGTATCCCCACACTGAAAAAAAACAAAGCGCTACGTACAACGGCATTCCTTTACAATCGTAAGTATTGTATATTGTGTTTAAGCATTTCAGTTTATTTCATTCAAAATCACGAAAAATAATCACATTTTTAGGTGCTAACAAATGTTTGCTTGAATATTAAAGACAAAATATACCATTTGTATGCTGTTTTACATAATGCGATATGGATTGTTCATTTATTTTCTTTCGTTCTTGTGAAAGAATTTATTTTCATACCGAATTGTGACGTAGATCATTACCTGAAAAAAACATAAGAGTTAGTGAAAACACCTTTTGGCATACTTATGTATAAAAGTGTCGCTATCCTGACCCGGCATACCCGGATCGTTCTTTATATGGCAAAGTTTATAGTCTGGTGTGATCCGTTGCCGGTTCGAGTATAAGCCAGTTAAACATATTTGTGTCCGGTATAATCCGTTTTGATTAAACACCGTGACATATTCCCCTACACAATTGGAACCTGCCTGAACACTGAACAGTATTAACTCTGCATTCAAACCCTCACATAAGTATTTTTACTGACATACATTTGAATATATAGGATGGTTAAATATATATTATTATCATCTTTAGTCTAAAACAATTCTAACATAGCGTTTGCAATGCGATGTCCAATTTTAAAGACCGAATAGCTCAGCTTAGACATTTTGCTTTTAAAGGACCCGGGTTTGAATGCCGGCATAGGCAACACAGTTTAATCATCGTATTTAACTTGATGTTATAAATATTTAAGATTATATATTTTTCTAAACATTAAATGCGTGAAATGAACAGCAAGAAAAATAACAGTAACACAAAGAAAAAAACCCATTAAATGCGTGAAATGAACAGCAAGAAAAATAACAGTAACAAAAAGAAAAAAAGCACACACAAACACTTGCGATCTCATTATTCACTACATAATAAGTGTAAGTACAGCTCAGAAATAACGGGTCGTGTCAAGATGTGGTTGGTTTGGTCCTCCCAGTGTTTGCCGTAAATATCCGAAATCTGACACTTTGGTGCGCTTCAGTTCCGATCCGCAAAAGGCATTACGTATAGTATAGTAAAGTATAAAACCCCGCATATAATCATTTTTACTAAGACAAATTTGAAAACGTTGTTGATGGATAAACATATAATATTATAAAGCTTATCATCGTTAGTCTAAAACAATGCTGTCATAGCGTTTGCAAAACGATGTCCAATTTTAAAGGCCAAATGGCTCAGCTAAGATTATCGCTTTTATAAGACCCGGGTTTGAATGCCAGCATAGGCAAGATAATTGTATCATCTAATTTAGCTTGATATTATAATAATTGTATAATTGCTTGAAATAAACAGCAACAAAAACAACAGCAACAAAATGCAAAAAAAAAGAAAAGCAAAAAAACAAAAAACCTGAAATTTCAATATAAAGTACGGAATTGGTGTAAGTACTTTAAGTATTGAGCTCAGAAGGAACGGGTTGTGTCAAGTTGTGGTTGGTTTGGTCCTCCCATCGTTTGCCGTAAATGTCCGATATCTGATACTGTGTTGCCCGGCAGTTCCGATCCGCAAAAGGCATTACGAAGGCGCACGTAGGCGCCGGAAGTAAAGCACCGCCACTCTTGTTTAAACAGAGTGCCGCTCACGAAGTACAAGAAAAAATTGAATGTGAAATTGCAATACAGCAACATCACTTTCCAAATTGATGGTTTCAGTTAGTCTCTGACGCGCGAATTTTCGCGGTCCGATCGCCGGGTTGAATTCCTTGTAAACTCGGAACACAGTGAAAGGCAACGTCGTTATCATAAAGAAACTCGATAATATAATCAGCATCCGCGTCAAGGATTTCTGCCTTCGCTGTACGACAGAAGTGCCTACTGCGATGTTCGGTGCCACGCGTCGCAACTGTTGCTTTTGTTTAACTATCGTGGCCAGTATGGTCAGGTTAACCGCTGTAATGATACACATAGGGATTATGTTGAGCACCACCAAAACCAAAACCTTCCATGGGTACTGATCGAATAGTTCGAAGAAACCGGGTCGCGGGTGGCACGCGTACCAAGTTTGGTTGTTGTTGGTATAAAGCCGTAACTCGAACCCGAAGAAGGAGTGCGCCGGGAACAAAGCGCAAATGACCGCCGTCACCAATGACGCTTTCAGAGCGTTCCGGCTCGACAGCTTTGTTCTGGCGACGTACGGCCATTTGGTTAGACGAACGCGCTCGATAGTCAGTAACACGAGAAGCCATACGGAGAACCCTGCGGAAGTGTGCACGATCCAGTAGTTGGTCTTTCACATGACGTCAGAGGTGTCCTCAACGCGCTTCCCCGTCATCTCAAACATCGTTTCAGGTAGGCACGAGCTTAACATGAACAACATGTCGGAGACGGCAAGGAACAGAAGATAGACGCTCGTGCAGAACTTCCTATTTGCGTCCGAGACAGGATGATGATGTTCAGGGTGTTACCGACTACACCGACTAGAAGAAAAAGCCTGGGTAATGTCGCCCACAGCCAGTATCCAATGTAGAAGTCCCGGAAGGGGAACGGCCTTTATATATATATATGTAATCAAAGAAAAGCCGCTTCCTGTCAAGAAGCCATACAACAACACTTTCTCGCCGATAAAATTGGCTTCCTTTGTCTAGCTATCAACATGCTAAACCAATCGTTTAAAAGCATGTGCATAGCTCCGCCTTTCGAATCTTTAACACAGAACAAACGGAGTAAACTGTTCACTGTGCACTACGCGATGGGCTTTTATTGAACACGCATGTTCAGTCGTAAGCTTGGAAACAGTAAATAAATTTATCTCGGCTTTTCCGCGAAAGGCCGAGAAGTTTCGCTTTACAAATTTCCGGTACATTTTCAAGAAAAGGCGAACGTCAGTGTTAACAAAATTCTTAAACACATTTATCGTCTGTAACGGACACATTATTATGTTGGATTATTAAAAGTTATCAAGTTGCAAGGTAATGATGTTTTTATCTAAACTCATATCTATATTATTTACTGTAATTAATATGTTAAACAAAATATTTGTGTCACAGAATCGGTCTATGAATATGATTTGATACTTTTCCCATTTTCTTGTAATTTTGACCGGACTTATGAAATAAACATACACACAATGACACATGTTCGTACCATATATTTACATTCATGTGATTACAAAAGTTGAAATAGTAGCGTGCTGTCTGTCTCTCCGTCATATTAATTTACATAAGTGGTCTTAAAAATAAAAATGCGGATATGTTTTTTTTTATTAAGATGCACATGTCCTTTACGTTTTTGCGCTGATGATGCGATGCATTCAGCATAACACACTGAATTAATTTTGTTCTAGACGCAGTAATGAACACGTCTGCGGTGGAATCTGACGACTGTGAACCATACAACTTTCTGGAATGCCAGTTTGCGCTCTGGATTTTGCGCATTGTGCCTGGATTTTGCATCTGTGTTGGAACGATCGGCAATCTGCTAAACGTCATCATACTGAAACGTCTGAATCTTCGACGATTCCCCAGGAACATATTGTTGGTATTTCTTGCAGTGAGCGACTCAACGTTTCTTTGGACGTTTGGCCTTAACAACGTCCTGTTGCAGTTAAACGGGTGGAGCTTTCTCGAACATGGTGACGTTCTCTGTAGGACAACTTGGTTCGTTGGGTTCACGGCTGGTGCCTTCTCTACTTGGGTATTAGTTCTTATGCCCACTGAGAGAACGTTGGCGTTAAGGGCTCCAGTGTTTTCGCGAAACTGGCTTACCGTGAAGAGTTGTTACTTAGCATGCGGCGTGACCTTGACCGTCATTGCGGTACTCAATTGCCACTCTCTTTACGGTTTCGACTATAAGGATTATGCCAATGGTGAACAATTTAGTCCCGAATTCCATAATGGTACTCACATTACAGCGATTTACAAGCCATGTCATTTTGTGTCAAAGTGGTACATGGAGTTTTATTTCGACGTATTCTATAAAATAGCAATAACGTTGTATTGTGTTATACCAATTGCTATTTCTTTTCTTGGGAATATAAATATAGCGATGGTTATAGTTCTTAAAAGACGAAAAATGGCTTCTGTTCGTACGTCCAAACACAAAGTATCGAATAGCGATTTTACCTTGAATTCACGCGCAGGCGAATATGGGAGATCAACTAACGAACCCTGTAATTCCTCAACTGATTTGAACGACGCAAACGGTATAGCGCAAAATACGAACTGTGCAATGGTGGGGTCAATTTATTCAGAAAAATACGAATCCCAACGCATGTCGGACATTTCCACGTTGCATGCGAAACCAATTACTAAATCTGATTCTAAGAACAAGAAACAACACACATTCCAAAGAATTTTTCAGAAGCATAGTGCTGATCAGGACAAAAGAGGCCAACACGCAACGCGACTTTTGTTTTGTATGACCATGTGTTTGATACTAACATACATTCCGTTTGCCGTTTACCAGGTTATCCGAACAAACCTTGGGGATGTGTCACCCAAATTGGCTTCCATTCTTCAGCTTACAAGTGCGGTCACACAATCACTGTTTTATTTAAATTTTACATTGAACTTTTTCTTTTACTTTGTTTCCGGAACGCTGTTCAAAAAAGAATGGAAGAAAATGGTTCTCCAAACGAGACAATCCTTAAGAGTCTAAACATATGTTAACATTGAGACTGGACTAAGAATTAGCCGCGTCATGCGAAAATGGGTCTTCTGCCATATGCGGCCATTGCAGCTCCACAACAGCTTGCGGAATTGAAGTCTGGACAGGAGCTCAGCAATAAATGAACGCACGCTTTCGTGGTCTCATTAGGGATCGGGGTAACTCCTGAAAAGACTGAGCGGAAGCGCAGGCTGGGCTGGAGCTACACTGGCCGCATATGGCCTAAGACGCATTTTTGCATGGCACAGTACATATCTACGCAAAGTGAAGCCTAGCCTTTGTGAAATATGTTCCATTTCGTACTATTTGACTTTAGACAAACAATTTTGTTAAAGAAATACGATAGTAAATAATCGATTTTACTTCAATACGCGTTTCAAATATATGTCATCAACGTTTATTCATTCAAATATAATCACGGTATTCTTGAGAGATTATTTTTTCTAATATGGCAAAAAGCTTTAAAGCATTATCGCCGGTGTGAAATATATGCCAGGTAAACCTAATTCTAGGTTTTTGTCAAACGTTAAAAAAGTACTATGCGTCTGCGAGAAGGATGCGAACTCATGACCTTCACCTTCTTTAGGTGGACGCTGTACGTGAACACCACTGTAATATATGATTAATCATGTATATTCTAGAAAAAACAATTCTTATAGACTATTTATATTGCCCATTCTTTACAATGATCCGTCGAATCAATCTTTTACAGAAACATGTGAGCCAATACGGAAAAATAAGGGTTTGAAGATCGAATGGTGCTCGCGGCATTGTATACCATCTTCCACAATCATATAACAAATTTCTATGATGCCAATACCAATTAGTATGTGTATCAAGTTATATCTGACACGATTGATATGTGTATCGATTTCTAATTTAGAGCTTTCGCCATGTGTCGACTTCGTTCCAATCGCTCAGCGAGCATAACTTCACTAGTCGTTGGTGTTTTAACATGACAAGATATATATATATATATATATATATATATATATTATATTGAACTTGTATAAATCTGGTATACAAGGTAAATTATTTTCGTCGTGTACAATATATGACTTTAGTTATGCTGTCGGTCTAAGACAAGGGGATATAATGTCTCCAAATATTTTTTTCTCTTTTTGAAGTAGATTTGGGACTTTTTTTACAATATAGCACATAGTCTGGTTAAAATAAAGATGACATAACCTTATTGTTATTGTTACTTGCGACTGAAATTGACATTAAAGGTAAATAACCAGAAGAAGTACAGAATCATTAAGATAACCTGTACCTGTATTGTAATTCTTGTGGGCTAAATGTGAACATTTCAAAAACAAAAGTAATGATTTTTCGCAAAAGCGGTCAAATTCGACAAGATAAACGATTGACATATAATGGTCAAAATAAAGAAATCATCGATTATTTAAATTATATCAGCACTTATATTGATTACACCCGTAGTTTCACTTTAAATGAAGAACATGTGGTTGAGAAAACCCTTAAGGCTATGAATATTTTACTTTATTAATGTAAGAAGTATTATCTTAAGCCGAAATTATTTTGTCAGTAGTCGGATTGTTTGGTCTATTTGTTGCTATGCATCTGAAATATGGGGTTTAAATAAATCGAAAGCGATCAAACGCATGCATCTTAAATCTTGCAAAAGATTGTTAAGTGTAAAAATAAACACATGTAATGCTACAGTATATGGTGGTTAAGGCTATAAAACAACCTGTGATAATCCGAGCATTAAATGATTGAAATAAAAGATGCAAACGTTAAGTTAAAAATGTTAAACAATTGTTAAATGAATACGGATTGTCTACGAATATTACTAATATTAATGCTTTTATATGTGAATTTAAATGCAGACTTATTGACATCTCTTTAAGCAGGAATAGATTGGTAATATGAAGAGAATATCTGTTCATGATATGTTCATAATTTTTGAAACTACTCTTGAATATGAATGCTTCTTTAATTAATTGCCAAAGAGTCTACGTTTATACTTTGTACAATTAAGAACTTCTGCCCGACCCTTAAAGACACTCACGCAACAATATCCCTCGTGAAGAGCGTTATTGTCTTTGTTGTAATCAAAGGGGCAAACAGGATGATTTCCATTCCATTTGTGATTATTCATGTTACCGTTTACTACGACAAAACTACATTAAAAATATGTACTTCATAAGTCCATCTGTGGTACAGTTCCATACTTTATTGACATCAACATTTGAAATTATTATCGTGCACTTATCTGTTAAAGAAGCATTAACTATACGAACGTCTATAAAACAAATGTCACTTATTTAAATTTTAAAATTAATAGTTGTTTGTTCTTCCCGTGAAATATGTCCATGTATCAAATATCAGTACTTGATATTATGTGCAATAATTGATTTCTTTTTTGTATTTGTTGTTACAATAATCAAGTATATCATATATACCGTTGTCAATGAAAAGTAATAGTTTATCTATATTGGCTTTAAAATAAGTATGTTTCTTCACATGCACACACTCAAGAACGCACGCGTTCAAGCCTACACACACACGCACACGCACATGCGCACGCACACGCACACGCACACGCACACGCGCGCACACACACACACACACACGAAAACGCACCCACGCACACACGCACGCACACACACATTTTATTTTGATTGGGTTACTATTAGACTATGATGATAAGTAACATTGCTTCATTGCTGTATTTATAGTTGTATGCAATACAGAAGATGTACAAATGTGTAAGTAATGTATAAAATGCCTGTTTGTATGTAATATTTCACGGAGAAAATAAAATAATGCACACGAAAAAAAAATCGGTTGGTTTCTAAATTTTCGTTTCCATATGTGTTTTCTCATTTTTGCGTAGGAATTTCGGCATTTAGTTTTGCAGACTTAAGTCTGATGGTCAACATTTCTTTTTCATTGATTATGAAAGCTAGATATTATTCAATCTATTAAAACTTTCAGTAAGACATTTTATTTATCTTTTTAGAAACGTTTTTAAATAAAGTCCCGCAGACTGGAAAAGGGTGTTTTAAGGATATTGTTTAAGTGGTTCAATATAGTGAAGTATGCACACTTTAACCACTAGTTAATAAATAAAAGTGTTCTCATTAACAAGGAAGATTTTAAGCTGGCTAGTCTATTCATAATGAGAAATGTTTATCTGACACTAAGTGCTTTTTGAAGGACACACTCCAATTATTGTGACTATGCACTTAAAGAAGTATTTTTGTTTGAAAACCCATCAATGGTTAAGGAGTGTTGTGTATTATACTATTTGAAACAATCCCAAACAATTGTAATCTTAGTATTTGTAATTGACTGATATTTTAGTCATAAAATACAGCCTATTAGAATGTATCAATTTGCTTTGTTATCTCCTAACCAGCTATGACATTATAGTGATTACATTTTAATTAATACACACTTGTTTTCATTATTTTTACATGCTGTCAATACCCAGCAAACATTTCAAATCGGTCCGATATCGGCTCGATATTTATTTCAATATCGGCCCGACATCGGTATTTTTTATCGGCCCGAGATCGGATGTGCAACACGGCTCGATGTCGGCCCGATATCGGCGATACCGTGTTTGAGCCAGCATGGTGCCGACATACTTTTTACAATTCCCCAGTCCCTGCCTATCCTCAATTCATTGTAATTGTTGCTGGTATTGTTAAGGGCCTACCATTAAACCAGCTCATTAAATAAATTAAATAAAACGTTCTTCAAACAAAGTTTTATTTTAATATTCTATTCAACCAAACTGGAACAAAGTATTTGTTTATAATACTACTGACTTAACTGAAAATGTAACAAAAAATATACTCATGTATTACTCATTCCAGCATTTTTTTTCGAATGGTGTAAAATTTATTTATATATACCAAAACTAGCAACAAATGTAAAACAAATTATGAAAACAGTCTATATAATTCTACTAGTACAGAAACTAAACAATTTACATATTTTAACAAACTGTTAAATGACAAACCGACTGATTTTTCTTTAAAGGCTCATAAAAGGTGACAAATCCAATTATTATGCATATAAACTGGTCTAATTTTAACCGGATTTCAGTTACCCTTGTATACAAAAATGATAATAACACAGTTTAGGTGCAACGTTGTCAAGAATCATGGGAGTTATACCCGTTTTATAATTGGAAGAAATGTTTACATTTTTGCGACTAACGTGGTGTGTTGCCTCAAATCTGTGACGTATGCTAAAAATAGCCGAACAAAAAAGAAATCAATTGTAATTCTATGTAAAACAACCTTTACCAGCAGAAAGTAACTTATTAGATCGCTACACACGTTTTAACCTTTTAGAAGAGACCTACTTTGTGAGTGATACCGGAAAACGTTGAAAATCAACGATATATTTTGGTGACAACTTACTGTGCACATCAGCAGACAATCGAAGTTCTCCAAAAGCTGCTTTCGTTTCTTTCCATGCCTGTTATACTGCTTGGCGACCACATTTGACATGCAATGAAATAAAACAAACATTAGACAGTTGCTAGAACATGTTCCATTTAATGACAGATAACAATTTCAGAAAACAGCTTTAACAAACATTGTCAAATCTTGTGGATAACAATTAAAATTGATTCCTAACCTGAATAGCTTTAAAGGTTCAGGGCAGAGTGTTTTCACCTTGATAATTTCGAAATAATTCAATGAATGAATCTCCCGCATATTTGTATGACCATAAAGGACTGAATATATTTAAAAGTAAAATATTTTAAACGCAGGTGTAAAGAAATAATAATATGAAAAATATATTTATTAAATAAATGAAAGGTATTTTATATTATTATGTTATATAAATGTAGATGGTTAACATACTTTATTTTGGAAACTTCCAACGCCGTGACAGATTCACTGCAAAAATGCCAAGAGAAACAACAAGGGTAACTTCTTTTGAAAACTGTTACTCTTCCTGGACCCACCATTATATTTTTATTTTATAGTAAGTATCATTCACGCTTTTTAAAAGAGACATATACAATTAAATTTAATGCAACAAGTAATTACAAAGAAAATAGTCAAAGTGACCTTTTCTTTTGAGTGGTAATTAAGATATCGGACCTCTGTTGGGCCGATATCATACTTTAAACGGTCGAGTTATTAGAATGTATATAACAACGGGCCGACATCGGGCCAACGTTGTCCTATAAATATCAATTTTATAATATGATACCTATTCAAACGTTATTAAACCAGATGGATTCACGAAAATTGAACATTAAAAACAGGGTTTTATCTCTTTACAAAATAATTTTTGTTTAACATAAACGTCGGTCCGACGTCGGCCCAACATTGGCAAACCTCTGCCGATATGCTATCATCTAGCCAATATCGGGTCCGATGTGGGTATGTTTGTTTGGTACATTAATATAAGCAAACATTTCAACTTTGCCTTATCACATTAACTTGTCTTGCAGATGGATTTTGGTCCAAATTATAGATCTTGTTTGGATTTCAATATGTTTACAATTAAACTGCACTGCACAGTTTGATAATAAACTTAGATTTATTAAGGTCTCATTCTACGACCACCCGAAACCTAATTTCTGTAGTGAGTGAAGGAAAGGCTTTTTTATTTTTAGGCGTTTTTGACTCAAACTGTTTACAAATTTGCAATGTTTGCGATTTGTTTGTTTTCACAAATTGAGCGGCTAACGTCTGCCACACAATTATATTGTAAGGATTTTGGCGCGTCGTCGCCGAAAATATTCACGTTTTATTTGACATCATATTTTTATAATTGTTATTTAAAGTTAATTTTTGAAAGTCTGATAAGGTACGAACACAACGCGTAGTTATCTATTGCGATCGCACATTTTGGTGCCGTGACAAAAAAATGAACCTACAGAAGTTATAAGAAGCAAGAGACGGACATAGGGCTACGCTTGAAGAATTATTCGTGCAACTAGAAACGGCAAAGGAAAATAACTCATACGATGAATTTCAGATGTGCTTTGAAATGATCAATGGCGTTCTTGTATTGTTGTAGTCTGTTAACGAGAAGATTACAAACACCACCGACGCGGAAAACATTGCTAAGGAGCTCAGAGAAACAGCTACATACAGTTTACATTTGAAATTAAAGTTGCACAGATATAAGAATCATTCAGCAAACGCTAAACACGTTTCGAGCGCCCCACCCACTAGCCTTGCCAATGAAGCTGAAAACACTAACCAGTCATCGATGCCGCACATACAAGAACCAGCTGTACATGTACTGCTTGAGATGGTACAGCAAGTACACGAACAGCTGCAGATGCCACATCATTTACCAAAATTCACACTACCGGCTTTCAACGGTGAATTAATAAGCTGGCTTACGTCTTGGGATTCGTTTTCATCCGACGTACACAACAGCCCCCACTTACCTGACATACATAAGTTTTCATACCTGACTTCTCTTATGCAAGACGAAGCTGCCAGAACAATTGAGGGATTTATGCTAAGTGACGCCAACTACCAGCAAGCTATAAATTTACTACAACAGCGGTATGGACAGATTCAGAAGATCAACGATACATACATGTCCAACTTACCTCAGCTGCCGTCACCCGCCGCAAACATCCGAGAGCTTCGTTACTTCTACGATCGTCTGGAAACCAACATCCGAGGATTAGAGGCACTTGGAGAGGCACAGGATTCCTACGGTAATCTGTTAATTCCTATTATTTTAGAAAGACTTTCGGCGAAAACCCGCAGACATCTATCCAGAGAAAATAAAACCGAAACGTGGACTCTCTCAGATTTGAGGCAAGCCATTTTTCACGAGATCGATATTATTGAAGCTGGGGACCGTCATGAAATCCACGACACACGTTTTCCGACAACAGTCTTCCATTCAAGTGCCCGGATGAACGGAAATCGACAGAAGCGAACCGATGCCAATACGCGAATGACGGTCAGCGTGAGAGTAAGAAGAGACAAACAGAATGTGTATTTTGCGGAAAACAACATAACGGTAACTGTTATTCTGTATGTAGCATTCCCGAGAAAGTATCTGTTGAGAAGAACAAGACGCTGTGTTTTAATTGTTTAAGTAACAGACATTCAGTGAGAGACTCTCCATCGTCATGGAGATGCAGACATTGTGCACGTAAACACCCCACGAGTTTGTGCGAGAATACACACGCAAAGACGCAGTCCACAGGAAACAGAACAGCCGTTACCAGAAGTCATCCGAATGATTGTATCGGAAGTGCAGAAACATTTATTGATATTTTTCATTGAACATGATAGTTTTGCATTTATTGTCATGATATATTAGTTTCTCGGTGGGAGAATGTAAGGATTTTGGCGCGTCGTCGCACGACGTCGCCGCAAACGTTCACGTTTTATTTGACGTCATAGTTTCATAATTGTTATTGTACGTTACTTTTTGAAAGTATGATACGGTACGAACCTACACAACACGTAGTTATCTATTAAGATCGCACACATATAAAGAAATCCCTTGGTTGTAAAGGTAGTTTCAGAAGTTTTCAGAAGTTCAGCTCAGTTAAACATGCGTCCTAACATACGTGATAAAGAATAATTTTGACAAACAGACCATTTCTGCATTATGCAGAGCAGTAAAACCATATTTTAAGTACAATTGTCATACATAAGTGAATCAAAACGTGTTTGGTATTGTTAATTTGTTATTTGATTTGCATTATTTGCTTAATATTTTACCCAATTTAGCTATTCTTATGAAGGCGCATTGATAATTCTCTAAATTATGTGAAGGAAGCCAACATAAAATATAATTGTTAAGATGTGTTGACTTCACGAAAAATATTTGTGTATATTTTTCGTGATATATTATAGTACAAATATCGTTATCAAATCAATATAACTTATGGCTAAGAGTTGTTCATTAAGGTAATAATCAAAGTTTTGTCCTTCCGATGTATGCTATAAATTCCTCGCATCGGAACTTCAAACCGTTGGTTATTACCGCAATAAGCACACAACCAATTAGCTGTTATTTATTTTTAAGTATAAAAAAAGAAATATGTTCATTTAAAATTGGAATAATAAAAAACCAAACAAAATATACTAAGTTTCATAGTTTGATGTGATCAAAGTCGGGACCTATGAGGACTTCACAACATTTCATGACAGGTAAATATATCTCAGTTTCATTTGCTAGATAACTACACATTCTAAGGATAAGGCTTAAAAACGACGTATCGCTGTTTCTAGTTAAAGCTGACCAAATTATCATCGCTATAGTAGTCATAATCTGCATCTTAAAAATATCTAGGTTAAGGTCAGATGGAGTTAACACCTGGTTACCAGGTTAAAGCTTTATCAAAATGTGTGACCCCTTCAAAAGCTATCTGTATGCCAGAATATTTATCATTGCAATATCACAACACAGTTTCAATATGAAAAAGTTGCTTCATAAATAAGTCACCAGATAAAATCCAGAGAGAAGGCTAAACAAAACTATAAATGTCTCATGTGTGACCTAATTCCAATGAAACATAGACGAAATATTATCTTTATCACATATAGGCCAGTTTGAGTCTGGGTTACATAAATCAAACACTAGGTCACCTGCCTAACATATCTTGCTATACCTTGAACTAAGGTTAGTGCTTACAGGCCATTGTGACCCTCTTGTTAACACTAAGTTCAAATACAGGCCTCAGTTAAAAATGTTTTTATGAAAGGATTAGATCATTGTTTGTACTATTAAAAGTTTTCTCTGGATGGCAGATGGGTTCGTATTCAGTCAACGTTTCATATATAGACCCTTGGTTAAAAACTGGTCATACCCTCTGGATTTAATGGTTAAGATAGAACGTTAAATACCAAAATAACATTCATCATCATTCCCTTGAAACTGAATTGCCAAAATATTTTTATATTTTGAATTTTTACTTACAAACTTGTTCAAATGATGAACGGCATGCGGAGTCAGCTTTTAGGTTATATCCACTCTATACGCAAAATTGTTCAATCAATCATGATACAATAAGGTCAGAATGTTTATTTGAAATGATCCAGGTTTAGTGAGAACCTGAGTCACTCTCGTCCAAAAACAATGTCAAACGGTCAAATCTAAGAAAAAGTTTCGTATTATTCTAAAAGCTACATTCTTGATCCAATCTTCATAAAACTTGGTCAGAATATTTCAATTGAAAATACTTAGACCAATTTTGAGTCTGAGTCAAAAGTGTCCATGTCAAATCTAAGAAAAAGAAATTGATACCACTCTGTCACAAAAAGTCTTGATACCACTTAACAAGTCGAATTTCTGATGAAACATGATCATATTCTTAATCTGATCATATAAAGGCCCTGAATCTGGATCATATATGGTACAAAATAGGTAACCGGGTCAAGTCTTCCAAAATTATGTACCTTTAACTCAGGTGATAAAATAAAGGCTAATATGGCAATCTTGTCTATGACATTTTATTTGATAAGTGTGATGCCAATCTACGAACAAGTCATTTTTAAGTTGCTATGTCAGATATGATTAGGCAAATAAAAATGATCCAAACACTTGCGTGCCACATCAGAAATACTATAGTTATACAATGCAGTAAACTAACAATTTAATAACTTTTAGTTATGTGAATGGATAATTTTTATATTTGGCAAAATGTATTATTACAACTTTGATTCCAATACGTTATAAAACCTTGGGGTATTCGTCATGACTTTATTGATTTACGTTAATTCAAAATTTCAATTGAATATAATTAATTGAATTGTAATTTAGTGTTATTGCATCATTTTACATGTAAAATGCATACACTAATAAAACCAAATACAAATACAGGAAACAATACAAGAGTGTAATTATACCACCGCATTACAACATGTTTAGAAACAGCGTTAATAGTTTCATTTTTTTCCTCTTGCAGTGGCCTTTCTGTCAGATTTCTTTGCGATTATATTTGAAGACTGTTAAAGGTATCAACTTCAAACCAGGAAGATATAGCGCATTGCGGGAAAGTTCAGTCCACAAGAGACACAACTGTTAATTTCATACATTGAGAGACTTTGCCCTTTATAAAATTTAATTTTAAATTTGACATATCATGCAAACTATACAAGTTGTCAACTTAAAATTTCATAGGAAAATATAAGTGAAGCAAACAATAACCGAAATATGTGAATTTCAAAGTTATTGCCCTGATGAATTATCTTCCAGTCATGTTTACAGGAAATTGCTCGACTCTTTTATGAGGAAGGAATACGAGACTTAATTGGTAGGAAGATTGATTTTGTTTTTAATGAGTTCTTACAACTGAGCTGCGCGTGTCCTCTAAAACCATTTCAGGCATGAACGTGGCTGTTCTTATGTATGGCTTATAGAGTGAATGAGTTTTAGATTAATGTTGGTAAGGTAAAGTTTCACTTAAGTTATGTGTGCAGTAAATGTAAAGATTCTTACATGTTTGGTTCTTTTAGTGGCTATTTCTTACATATTGAAAGCCGTGTATAAGCCGGTAACGCATATTTGTTTCTTGTTGTATCCGTTTTGATTCAGCACCGTGAAATATTCCCACATACAACTTGAACCTGTCTCTAGATTAGAACAATGAAAAGTATTAACTTTTACTGACATAAATTTTAACAAATATTGTTGATGGATATATATAAATACATGTATATATAAATATTCAATATTTTTAAGCTTTTCATTGTCAGTCTAAAACAATGCAATCCTAGCATTTGAAATACGATGTCAAAATTGAATGGCCGAATGGCTCAGCTTTGACTTTTTGCTTTAAAAGGATCTGGATTCGAATGCCAGCATAGGCGACATAATTTAATCACCTTATTTAACTTGATACCATTATTGTTTAAGATGATATTTTTTCTGTTTAAAACATTAAAGGTTTGATTAAAAACAACAGCAACAAAGAAACAACAACAAAAAGCCTGAAATCTGAATAGAGATTATTAAGTACATAATTACTGAAAGTACGTTAAGCTTTGAGTCAGAAGGAAAGGGTCGTGTAAAGCTGTGGTTGGTTTGGTCCTCCTAGCGTTTGCCGTAAATGTCCGATCACTGACTGCAATTTCGATCCGCAAAATGCATTATGAATGCTTAGGTTGGCACCGGAAATGAAGCACCGCCACTCTTGTTTGAACAGAGTGCCGCTCACGAAGTACCAGAAAAAGTTGAATGTGAAATTGCAATACAGTAACATCACTGTGATGGTTTCCGTAAGTCTCTGGCGTATTCGCGCGGTCCCAACGCCGGGTTGAATTCCTTATAAACTCGGAACAGAGTGAATGGCATCGTCGTTATCATAAAGACACTTGATGGTATGAACAACATCCGTGTCGAGGATTTCTGCCTTCGCTGTGCGACCGAAGTGCCTATTACGGTGCCCGGTGCCACGAGCCGCAACTGCCGCTTCTGTTTAACTATGGTGGCCAGTATGGTCAGGTTACCCGCTGTAATGATACACATAGGGATTATGTTAAGCACCACCAAAACCAAACCCTTTCACGGGTACTGATCGAATAGTTCGAAGTCACCGGGTCGCGGTTGGCACGCGAATCAAGTTTGATTCAAGTTGTTGGTAAAAAGCCGTAACTCGTACCCGAAGAAAGAGTGCGCCGGGAACAAACATGACCGCCGAAACTAACGACGCTTTCAGAGAGTTCCGGCTCGACTGCTTTGCTTTGGCGACGTACGGCCATTTGGTAAGAAGAACGCGCTCGATGGTCAGTAACACGAGAAGCCATACGGAGAATCCGGCGGAAGTGTGCACGATCCAGTGGTTGGTCTTACACATGTCGTCAGAGGTGTCCTCTAAGCGCTTTCCCGTCATCTCGTGCACTGTTTCCGGTAGGCATGAGCTAAACATGAACAACATGTCGGAGACGGCAATGAACATAAGATAGACGCTCGTGGAGTACTTACGGATACGCTTCCGGGAAAGGATGATGATGTTTAGGGTGTTGCCGACCAGCTCGACAGAAACAAAGCCCGGGTAACGTCGCCCACAGCCATTAATCTAAGTAGCCGTCCCGGAAGGGGAACGGCTTGCAATCGTACATTTTCTGCAAAATACAATTTATATATTTTGTTTCTTTTTCGATGTTAATCCTAAACGCAATCACTCGTGACAATACTTTTGTCAAATACATTATACAAGAGAATACATGTTTATGAATTCCGCAGTTGTGTACACGTCGTTTTGGTTTAGGACGATTTTCACAGATACTTTATTTTTCTTCCAAGAAAATTTTCCCTTTTAACCGTTTTATTATTTACAAACTTAAGTTCAATACAAATTTTTGATTAAAAAACAAAAGCTTAAATAATAATTAAGCAGAATCTTTCATTTTTATTCTCCTGTTTACAGATATTTGAATACAAAATTAAAATGAAACATTTTCCACTTTTGTTAAAATAAAGTTTTTTTTATTGAAACACCTCATTATGATCAGCGAAACAATTGATTGTTCTCATTTATAAAGAAATAATTATAAAGGTATTTATATTTAATATATATAAATAAATATAACAAATAAAAGAAGCTATACATAAAAAACCAATCTTACGTTAATAATATATTTCAACACCCGTCCAAGTTCATTCCGGTACACAAACTGAAATCGTTTTTCTCACATTCAGCGATTGCGCCGAGACTTTCCTCCAATGCGATATTAGGATTTCCGATTGATTCAGCTGACGTGCTTTCCATTGGTGGTATGAAGTTATATTATATATCTCTATGTATTCTGAGAGTCGATGTACAATAATATACGTCAGACGCAATTTCCAAAGAGCAACATTCATATAAGAGTGCATACAAACATACGTATCGTGTATAATTTAAAGTATTTGACAAGATCGGAATTAGTTAAAGTTGTTGCCGGCACGCTAAGAATAAGTATCATCACACCAATTCGTCTGCCCTTGGTACGAAAATAAATGACGTTTATAAAAAGAGGTATGCGCCCTTCTCTGGCCGGGCAAGATGGTGGTCGTTTTCGGTCACTCATACGTTTGACCATTTCTTCTGTAGCAACATAAAGTTGGCGTCATGACTGACTTATATCCATTTAATAATTGTATTTTCTAGTTTCCCTTTGAAAGGTAATTATTACCATGTGGTATCACGATTGAGTTATTTCACGTTTGGACTTTTAATCCACAGTTTACCCTGCAGCACAACGATTGATGTTTATTAGCAAATGAAACGTATTGTTTTGGCGTAACAATGGATGCTTTTCCTTAAATAACGCGATTGATTCCTTACAAATGTCTACTGAAGAAAAATAAAATTGATGTTAATTAAAGAGGTATCTATCGATAATGACGCCCAAAATACGTACATATATAAAGGTAAAAGTGCGAAAGTACAGTTGACCGAAAACGGACGCCACCTTGCTCGACCCGAAGGGCGCATACCGCTCCGTATATACTACTGACAGAAATTTACCGAGGTTGTGTATCATCTACGGGAATTATACAAGGACAAATAAACATATACAAGAAATATATCAAGAAATGTCGACACTTATATGGGATCTTAGTCAATTTTGCATGTTCCCTTCAAAACAAATTGTCACACAGGAAACAAAAAAAAACAATATTGCATACGCTTGACGCGAAGGCAACAGTCTCAACACGATGTTTTTGCAGTTTTAGTTGGTTAAATGTCAATAAGAAGCTATTTAAGCAATGCCATTTTTTACTTTGTGGACTGGGGCTATAAAAACATTTTGACATACATTTATTAACTAATTTTCCTAAATAAAGGGTTACATTTATAGCGTAATTCTATATATCATCTTTTGTAGTTGGAACGTATTCAAACACTTAACTACGGTGGAAATCTTGTGATAATGTTTCTGTGCATATTGCACTATTGACTTCTAATTAAGAAAAATGTCATATCTTCTCGAACAGCTATTTAAATACTTCCAGGATTTTTGTGTACTTATTTTTAATATAATGTTCTCGTATTTTCAAATTCAATTTGAGTCATATACGAGTGTGTAGTCTATACAATTTCCGCACAACTTGAAACAATTTCAACCTCTGGCGTTATTAAATAGATCATTAAAAATAAGAAAAACAGTTTTGTTAAAGAATTTCATTTGCTTCTCAGATTTTGATCGGAAAGTGTTTTACTAAAACACCCCCTATTAAATTGACCACCATTATCACTCTGGATCAGAAGCGATTTATTGCATAATTGCATCTGGTTTAACAGTCGCCATTTTGAAGAACTACTTCCGAACACAACAACAACAGTTATTATTAGCAAATGCCTGAGAAAATGTTGAAATTATCAAGAAGCTCGATTATTACTATGGAATAAGATGTTAATTGCGCAAATTAGAGAACTTTTCTTATATGTGGTACCGTTCGACAGTGGAATAGTGTCATTTTCAAAATTGTTCGAAGTCATTGAAGTGGAATTGTTAGTGGAAATGGAAATATCTTATCATTCATCATAATGCTTAATTATCATCAGCATCATTTCTGTGGAACACTGCTCAACTAGTGTTTCATAGTTATGGTTATATTGACATAGTTCACTTGCGGTTGAATAACCACCAAGATTGGATTTGGAATGGTACAGGACTGGTATTCAGGTAAAATAAATAATCGTGCAAACTGTTTATTTTAATGGCATGTTTATCATTAGCTAAATATCACAAATTGTTTTAAAATTCAAGCAATTTATTTTAGAGAGAGTACACCGAAAATTGAGGCATATTGAGAAGCTCGAGTCTACTCCCTAGGTAGAACAAATATACTAAACACTGTATTATGTGAATTGGGAATAAGACATCAATTTTGGAATAAATTGTGTTTTATGTAAAGTGCATACTGTAATATGCAGTTTTATATGTTGTATTTATTTAGTTTGACACATTATATTTTAAACAGATACTTGCATATATAATAGCATCATTTAAATTGATTTTACTTCAAAACAGGATTGTTTGTTAATTAAAAAAAATCCTTCTTAGTGTGTGTGTTAATGAACAATTTCAAAATTCATTTCAGGTTATACACTTTTTTGTAAAATAAATGTAGCAAAGGTACAGAAAAATACACATTTGCATTAAATAAAGTATTGTAGGCATATCAATGCCTACTATTGAAGGCATATAATAGTTATATGCTGTTAACCTATTGTTTTTATTAATTTAGACAATATATATTTAATTTTATAATTAAAAAAGACATTACAGTACAATTTTATTTTACACAAAAATGAATGTTTGTTTAATTGGATTTTTTAGATTCTTAATAAATGAAACCATGTCCATGTGTTGATGAACACAGTTCATAAATTCAGTCAGAATTCTAAAAAATGCCACCACTTTTTTATGAAAAAGTTTTGGAAAGTGCTTATTGTACTAAAAGTATGGAGAAAGTGTTACAAAAATACTTCCACAACATAAAATGTAAAGTTTTCTTGTTTTAGAAAAAGACTAAAATGATGACCATTTCAAGTTTGATGTCTTAATTTGAATTCACATAATACATAGTTTATCATTATTGGAATAGTTCAACGACAGAATATGACTTCTAATCCCTGCATTCAGTTATGAAATAACTTTACTGTTTATAATTGCTACTGATCATTTATTTATATCTATATATACATTTATCATTATAACCTTGATGCATATTTAATATAAATATATACATGTAAGAACACTACTTTACACCAATAACATTTGCATTTAGGCTGACTTAGTAAAATAATAGTATGGAAAACTACTGTGATAGTGTTTAAGCTAATGTGATCATAGTACTATTTGGCTCCAACAGTGGCAACTCAAATCAAACCAGAAATCTTTAAGTTTAACTGACATTGATTGATCATTGATCAAAACATATTATTATATATATACAGTATACTTGTAAAAAAAATAATGAAATTATTTAGACAGAGAAAAAAATAAGAACCTTAAACCAGTATCAAATGGTCACAGTAAATATTGGGAATATCATCCTTTGAACTAAAACTATAGACAGAATGTTACAAAAAACAAACAATCAGACCATAAAATGAACAGTTTTGTTTTAGAAAATGACAAATATGATTTCAATTCCAATGTCTACATTCAATGTTTGATGTCTACATTCAAATTCACATAATACATTCTTTATCCTTACTGGTATAGTTGAACTATGTCTTCTGCTAAAATCCCTTCATACAGTAATGAACCAATTACAAAGTTAATAATTGTTATTGATCCTTTATTTATATATACATTTATAATTATAACCTCGATGCATCTTCACTATAATGATAACATGTATCATCACTTTTTTACACAAATAACATAAGGATTTAGACTGATTCGGTAAACTAATAATCCCTGATTTCTAAAAAACTTGCACAAAAGTATGGAATACTACTGTGCTAGTGATTTTAGCTAAAGTATTTTTTTTTGCTCCAGTAATTGCAACTAATATCAAAGCATAGATCTATAAGTTTAAATAACACCGACTGATCATAAGTCAAAACATGTTATTAGATATGTATGTGTAAAACAAATAATACAAATATGCATGTTTTTATTACATCATATAGGATTTTTTATTTTAAGACAGAGGAGAATGAGAAGCTTCAAACAGTTTCAAATGGGCACAGTTAATATTGGGAGTATCAACTTTTGTATTATTTATTTTTGTTCATCAATATCACAAGTCCTGTAACATGTATAACAAACTGGAAGTATTTTTTTAATTTAATAATAACATTTCTTTGGTCATCAAGAATTGTCTAAATCCAGGGGTGTTTATACACTGCAGTTTTCTCACTGATTGTGGTCTTGCCTGATTATGAGCCCCACAAGGTATTACAGAGGAGATGACTTGATGCTCATCAGTCGTTCATAATCCAGTACACCTGTAAAAAGCCATCTTGCAAGTTATAATCAATGACAAGTAAATGTAGTATGCATATGTAGAGGAATGTATAATTAAACATGTAAGCATTTAGACTTATTTAGTAGTGCACATGAGATGATGAATGATTTCCTAAATCTTCATTTTTGAATCAACAATTGCAACATTATATTATATAACGCTGAAATACAAACACCCTAATTAATACATTTTTTAATTTTTATTCCAAGAAAATGTGGACAATAAGTAAAATTAACGAACACAATTAACACATTCTAGTAGAAATAAATAAAAAATAATGATAGGCCTTATAAAATAATCTTTAATAAGGATAATTATGAATTCTGGTCGTAAAAATAATAATAATACGCAAAATGATTATTTAAAAAAAAAAAAAAAATATTGTTAATATTGCATTTACAAATAAAGGCACCGAATTATAACAAATTCATAGATTAATAATAAATTATGAACCCAGTCACGAAAATAATGATTAACTTGATAAAAACAAAATGTAAACAGTATACATGCCCTGACATCATAGGTCTTTTTAGCCAGTACTGCACTCGGCAATAATAGTCTCTATTGCATTAATACGCCATTTTTCGATTCTCTTCCTCAAACTCAACAAATATTAGTGTTTATATCGCAAAATGTTATATGAATCAATTCTCACTTTCGGTTTGGACAGCTTTGTAAACACCGTAAATTATTATTCAATATTGGACAATAACGTGGCAAAATAATGTTGGAAAAGTAAATCTTTTGGATAACAGGTCAAAATGCAAAAAAATGAACGTTTACAGTGATCAAAATTTCGACAGAAATTTAAGCGCTAGTTTAACCGCGTCGTATACAGCCTCATAACAAAAGACGGATCACCATTTGGAAGGAAAATGAATACAAGATGGCGACTGATCGGCACGAGCCTACTCTTCCGGAGCTATCCGGAAATGGTCGATGTAACATGATTGGACCATTATTTATGATTGTCTCTAGGGAGCCTACATTTTGTTGCCATGAAACATGTTTGCAATTTTGCCCAGAACTAAATTTGAATACAATACGGTACATTGTTTCATATTGGTAATAAATGTCACAACGACAAAATTGTGAAATTGCATTATGTAAATACGATGATTTTTTAAATTATTTCGTATTCAATTTCAAAAAACTGTGCGTGTTAAACACATTCTCGTTACGTAGCATCAATAATTAACTCTAAAGAACACTGGTGACCCAAGCTTTAGTTGTCTCATTGTTCTGTCTTGTAAAGATTTCTTCAGCAAAATACCACAACGACACATAAGTGAATGTACAATGTATAATGATAGAAAACTTTAGTGTAATTGAAATCCGTACTTCAAATGTAAACATATATGAACAAATCACTGTAATGGAACGTATTGCACATGTTCGGGAATGTGATTCACAGCCCAGGTTCTTGCATACTTCAAACATACAATTAACGATCTCAAAAGATCCTGAATCCCATTTTTTTAGCGAGCATGATTTACATGTTTCTGGCTTCTTTCATGTTTTGTTTTTGCGCACACTGTAACCTAGAATAACTCACAGTTATGAGATATTTGTACTTTTTATTTGACATATTTTCTTTCTGAACCTTTTCAGTGTACAAATTAGCTTTTAATGCATTTTGTTGTTGCAAAATCGGAAAATTTCCCCTGGAACAATTAGACATGATTGAAACAACATCAAGTAAATCACGCTGATAAATTGCTGCAATCATTACAAATCATGTTTTTATTGACTTGCAACATGTTTCATATTCATTCAGAAAAATCTGTATACATGTAGTTACCTGGTTAATTTGTAGTATTTAAAAAAGGCAACTAGTTTTATTTAACTATGTAACCGCATTGTGCAAATCGATTGTGATGTCGCCGTTTCTCATTCAGCGAGCTTAACGAAAATTCTTAAATTTATTATATTGTGATCAGGTGCGACTGCACAGGCGGGTCTGGTGCTACCCTGGAATAAGACCCATTTTCGCTAGTTGCTGGTCATATACCATAAGAAAAGTAGCGGTATTTATGACTTACTTAATGAAAGAACACGTTAATACGATGAAACATGTTTTAGGTGACAGGTGTACAAAAACAAACAATAATTAATTTTCGTAAAAACATTATATAAAAAAACACTTCCAATTACTCGAATCTTAACATTCTGAAATTGTACTTTTTAACGGTTATATTTATTACTCGGTCAAAAATTCGGAATTCAGTTTCTACTACTCACTCCTGTCTTGAGTTGCCTTAAGACAATCTAGTAATTACTAGAATTAAATCATTAAGATAGTAAGAAGTTTCCACAAGCCGATCGAGCTTCAGTTTTCATGCCGATCTCTTTTTTTTGTATTTCAGATACGTTTTCCGATCTTGTTTGGTGCATTCGATCATTTTCGTCAAATTAAATTTTACGTACAATTGTAATGAGAGAAAAGTGAATAAAGATTCGGAAGATATATGTCATTGATCATTTTTACTGTAGTAGAAATAACTCAAGTATTGTAAAGAAGATAAACGTTGACACAACCTACCTACCACAATGTTTTGGAGATGCTTGTGGAAAAAAAAAACACATTCATATCTAATTTAAATTCGAACCCGATAATCATCCATTGCAGTTGTTAATAATCAGAAGCAGATGCTTAACATGATAGCTATTTACAAGAATTTCGCAACACTACGGACATTCATTTATGTCATTGACATAATGCAATTGAATAAAACAAATCTTAAACACTAAATTGAAAAAAATAGGAACACCGAAAAAAGGAAAGTGCGATGTCGAAAACATGACAATGCATTAGTTCGCTGACAAAATGTATTTCAGATTTTCTTGTATGGATCGGCAAAGACCCGAACGGAATCCCATAAAAACTTGAGACCAACCAAAACCTGTCAACACATTTTAAAATCTATTCATAGTCTATTCATATTTCACTAAATTATGTTTCGTTTAAATAAGACATTTAATTACCTTTTGTTATTGTTTGGACATTTATATCATGGTTTTGTTCGACCGTACGTAGTATGAATGGAATAAATACTTTATTTAACAATTGGTACGATCCTAGTTCACGTTGTTAACTCTAGCTACAGGTTATAACATCATCGTAATTACTTGACTTATTGTTATGCCTTTTTTCGTATTTTTGTTTAATACTTTTTAGAAAATATTTGAGAACTGAGACTTTAAAATCTACAAATGTAAGCCTGTTTCTGATTGATATAGGAGCCAGTTGGAAAGAATTTCTGGGATTTTTTTTATCGACATACTTCTTCAGGTATTCATCGGCTGTAAATAAAGTTCGTGTTTGTCGCTTTTGCAGAGCTATTTGGTGACATGTCAAAATGACTTAAATATTAATGTTTGTTTCAGTTACTAAAGCAATAACAGTTATCATTCACATATGTACTTTTCATTCGATTCCATACGCCCTATTTGGTACGCGAGGACAGATTCACTAGTATTATCTAATGCAAAACTGAAGACACAGGTGCAAACCGCTTAATGCTTGCGTCAATTAAATGTCAACCTGTCACAATTCAAGAAGGAATGTAGACATAAAAATACAGATACTTTTCGTTGGTTTCTGAAGACTATAGATGGTAATACACCAGTCATCATAGAAAGTTATTTTTATTTTCTATGATCACGAATAAATAAAAATCGTGAATCACCTAAACCAACATTTTTATTTAATGCTTTTCCTCCGTTTTAAACATTAAAAAAAATATTTAATTAGAAATGTGCACGGGAATAACAACGTCATTAGCATCAATAAACAACCTGAAAACATTGAAAATTATCGATAATTTCACTTTATTATTTATGATTGTCTGATTAAAATATACGCAAGGATATTATGCCCGTACTTAGATCAACAATCCGCTAAAATCAGAACTCATTTCATCTTGAAACCATCATCACGTGGTTGAAACCTCCTTTATATACTGCATGTAAACCCCTCACATCAGTTATATTTCCGGAGACAACAAATTCACGTCTATCAATTTTCCTTATCTTTTCTGATATTTGCGTCACTTTTTAGTGTTTTCTGGACATTGTGTTTAGTAACGTATTGGATTTTGCGAGTTAAGCATTGATCATTGCCAAAGCGGCACTCTCGTTTCCAACGGAACCGTTTTTTTGTGAGAGGAAAATGACGACGGCGTTTCGGTTAAGAGTAGACTGTCTAATTTGGCGTCTTAGAAAGAAAAACGTAAACCACGAGCGAGTCGTTTAGATTTTGAGTTTTTTCGCACAAACTTGACCTGGCAACCGCTGTGTGAATGTTGATACGAATTAAACCGTTAAATTAGTCTCTTGTACACTTCTAGCGTGCCCAGGCAGAGACCACAGTTGAACGGAATGGACACTGCCATTCTACACACAGTA